>JASFXW010000144.1:0-112545 GCA_030490835.1 Annona cherimola | reverse complement strand
AATAAAGCCCAAAAAATAAACAAGAAGTTCAAAATCGAATTCCCAATCCAATCCAAAGGCCAAACCAGCTTTAAGAGAACTAGGATACCATCCACACCCATCTCTAAGAGAGAAAGAAAGATGGGGAGAGAGAGGGTGAGAGAGGGAGAGAGAGCACTTGAGTTTTCTCAAATTCTCCAACTTCAAACCCAACTCACAAAAATCCAAATCTACCAACACTAAGGTTTTCCCTTCATTTTCTCCTTCTCTCTCTGTCTAAAATACCTAGCCACTGGAACGGCTTAGGCATATGAAGGGTCTTTTAAAAATTTCAAATTAGACCTTTTGTTTCCATAAATTCTTAAAATAATCCCTATATTTTAAAAAATATCTATAAATATGTATATTTATATGTGGGGTTTCACAGATTCCCTCTAAATCTTCAACCTTAAGATTCTGGGAAGATGCTACCAAAGTTTCAATGAAATTTAATGACATTAGGTAAGTGTGCAGGTTATCTCCTGGGCATTATAATAACAACGACAAAATATTGATTGGTTAATATTTTCTGCCTTGTTGTGCCTCATTTTTTTCATGTTAACTACATAGCTGAGAACTATGTTTAGGTTAAGTAATATAGAGTTTAGGGTTTAGGGATACCATGGATATATGATAATGATCAAATCCATAAATATGTATTTTTAATTGGTCTTATATACGCTGTGACGTTCGATATCACATATTAGGCATATTTACCACCCTTACCATTGAGGGACATCTTATAAATACCTCCATGCTTAGGGAGGATAAGTTGTAAATTCTCCATTAACTGGGGGATAATTTCTTAGACCCCAAAAACTAGGCGGACAAATTTCCTATGCTTCCACACTAGGAAGACTCGTGTAATGCCTTTTGGACTAACCTTCCCCTTTAGCCAATGATTGTTACATTTTTACCAAAAAATCTGCTTGCACCTCCCTAGAATCATTAGGTTGAGGGGTTAGACGGAATCACTCTGTACAAGCATTATCACATCATAGTATCTATTATAATACATAACATAGAATGTAGAAGGTAAATGAAATAAATTTATCCAAATCTCATCCAATTCATCCATATAAACAACCACATATCAACTCCATAATAAAATGGCCTTTACAAGAATTCCTCACTACATTACTCATTTATGTACAAAAAGGCACCTGCCCAACATCCATTAAAATTTCTTTAACAGTTGTTACTACTCTGCATAAATAAAATATATTGTTCATGTTCTCTTCTAAATCACCATCATTATTAACCATGCATCAACTCTATAAAAATTGAATGTTTACAAAAGTAGTACTTACTCGTATATGCATCAAATAAAATGTTCTTCAATCACAATCCTGTCATTTAAAACATCAATATAAGAAATTATGAATGTGGGCCAACTCCGTAGGTAGGATATCGATAAAACACTCAAATATTAAATAAAAAAAAACGTCACTTTCACAAAATTACTCAAACGTACAAAATCTCTAAAATTCATATGTTCTTCCATACAATGCTCATGCAAGCACCAATGCTCCAAATCTCATGCAATGCAAATGCCCATCCTGATCTATCATCATTCATGTCTCTCGTCACACTAGGTGGACTCATCATCATAAAACATCTCACATGGTTATACCATAATATACTATAACTCATCTTATTCCCCCGCTCGTCCAGAAAATCATCACATGTTATGCTTAACATACAACAATGCACTCATACATCATGCCTATGCTATGTGCTCATTTTAAAACTTATCCATCGAACTCAAACAATTTACTGGCTAAAAAAATTATAAATCCATCATCAACTCAAAACAAATTTTAATACTCCTCAACTTGATTAAATAATTAAAGCTAAGCAAATCATATATCTCAAGAAAAAATGTTCGCATCTCAAATAAAACATCCAATTCATCACAAAACATTCATGCCCAAAAAAATAAACATCCATTTACATCTACAAGTATCCAAGTAAAAGTGAAAAAATGCTACTTACCACTTACACAAAATTTCCAAATCTCTAAGTTCGGGTTTTATAAGATTTCTTCATATTATTTGCTTTAATCTATACAAAATAATAATAATATTTCTTAAATAATATTTCAAAAATAATTTTCTCTAATTTCATCCTGAAATGCCTTATTTTCCTCATTCTCGAATTCTAAACACCTATTTAGAGATATCCATCTTTCATATCATCTCAAATATTTAAAATAATTATTATATTTCATTACAAAAATATCATCGTAAAATTATTCATCTAAGTTTAATGCTCGTATTTCATCTTCATGGAAATATTTCATTTTTCTACTCTAAGGGTTTAGAATTTCTAAGCTTAAGATCTGAATTTCATGGTAAATTTCTTCTACACCATCATAATATATTAAATAAATGCAATAAACAAGAAAAATAAAGAAAAATTGAAAAGAACTTGTTTACCTCAATTTTCATCAACTTTTTTCCAAATACTCCAACTTCAAACTCTACCAAAGAAATCTAAGTCCAATCTTAGATTCTCTCTCTCCGGCTTTTTTTTCTACATTTTTTCTAAGAAAGTTTGCTTGAAGCTTGGGGCATTTGAATCGACCTTTTGTGGTATTCAAAATTTAGTCCTTGGTTTTTGTAAATTCTTAAGTAGTTCCTGTGTTTAAAAAAATCTTTATAAATATGTATACATGGAGTTTCGCAATTCGAAGCACAGATGTACAAGATGACAGACCACGCCCGTGACCAACTGGGTAAGTCCCTGATTGCAAATCCATAGGTATGTATTGAACCCTTAATATTGGTAAGTATGGTTTGAGCCTTTTTTTCAATGTTTTATGCTTTTACGTGATCCTATATGTACAACATGACAGGCTCATGTTGTGCACGGAGAGAGATGGTCGTGTTGGGGCATTCTTAAGGCCGACCACGAAAGGAAATGGAGAGATTCATCAGGTCTGGTCCGTGATCAAGACTATTGACTGATACATCTCGACACTGCGGCCATGAAACCCAACCCAGTCGGGGTCAAAAGCTCTCCCGGTCCAAATACAAGCGTCACAACAGGACGAAATAGCTACCCATGTTGCATGCACGGACCATTCCAAGCTCTTCCCCCTCTCCATGTCTCTATAGATACTCCGGCGCTTCCTCTCTCTCTTGCCACTTCAGAAACATATCTCCCCACCTGTTCCCATCTTCAAGTTCTCCCAAACCCAGTCCTAGCTCTAAGCGAGAACTCCACGTTCAAGAAAACAACACAGAAAGAGAGATATCTACTTTAAATGGCTTCTAATGGAACTGGAACTCCCAAATATAATAGGGAGACAAAGCTCCTGAAGTACTGGAACTGGGAGCCTTATTGTAAATAATGATGATTATTTTTTGAGTGTTAAAAATTATGATTATTTGACTAAAAATAATATTAAGGTTTAGTTGTCTATATTCAAATGCAAGTAAGTTTGATATTAATGCAAAAGCTTAATTGCCTGAAAGAAATTTTTTTTTTGAAAGTAATTGCCTGTAAGAATTACTTCTGCTGTAGTATACCCATTGCATTCAAGGTTATAACTTATTATCTTTACCCATTATTGTCAGTTGTTTGATTAGTCATGGTGAATAACATAATTAAAAAAGATGAATGATCATGTTAGCCCATGCTAAGTAAATATTCACTTAGTCTCTATCAAAAAATTCATTTGCAACACTTTTTGTATATTTTTTTCACATACTTGTTTATCTAAGTGTATTTGATATATAAACCAAGTTTTACCATTTTTGGATATTTGTATATATATTTTTGAGATTTTAAATACCTCTATGTTTAAAATTTTTTAAAAAATATAAAAAAAATCCAAAAATGGTAAAAGTTAATATATATGTTAAATATATTTAGATAAATAAGTGTATAAAGAAAAAGAAAAAAATGTTTGTAAATAAATTTTTTGAGGTGAGCAAAATAAAGCATTTGCTTAGCTTGACTAATAGGGTCATTTTCATTAAAAAAGGTTAAAGCCTATTCATCATATATATATATATACATATATATAAAGATTATAACCCTCCACAACAACCAGGTCGAAAATGCCAAGATCGACCGACAACCATTGATGGGCTAGTCATAACCCAACACTGTTATCCAATTTTACTGAAAATCATTCAAATCGAACTAAAAAACCACCGAACCATGATTTTGTTAAACCTCATCGATAAAAAGTTGCACTTGCCACATTTGTGCACACATCATGTTAGTTTTGATTTCTACTATCTTTTTGAATATTTTTCAGTTGAAATGCTACAAACCCCCTTTTGTTGGTGCATGCTTTTCAAATTCGAAGGTAGATTATATTATAAGAATTTTTTTCACAATATGGTTGGTCATTCATATGTTGTGCGAATTTTTGGCAGGCTTAGCTTGCTCATTTGTCCCTTGAGGTGCCAAGAATTTCAAAATTATATAGTTCTCATTAAAATTTTGAACTAATCATAATACCCCTAGCCTTGGCTCAAGGTTCAAACCATGTGACAGGATGTCTAGGGTTGTGAATATTGTGACATAATAAAGAAACGTGTGGGTAATTTGCATATATATCAACATAATTTGACTGAAATTGCATATATAACCATGTAGTTTTATGAATTGCATATTACACCCATATAATTTTGCCAAAATTATATATAACCCTCATATTAATGATAGCCATCATATGAAAGTCAACCGGATGTTAAGGAATTATTTGATTTTCCGCAAAACACCCTTCCCCAATCCTCACTCCGTCCAACTCCTACCCATGCTTAATGCCCCCATCATGTCCCCCAGGCGGACGTCACCCGGCCTACACTTTGCCTCCTAAGCAACCCTTAGTTGTCCATCAACACCACTGACACATTATATCTCAAAAGAGGAAAGCCATGGGAATGTACCAGCTTCCTCAACGAATATTCATTGTGCCTTTGATGACACTGACTAGCACCTTTGATGACATTGACTTGGAAGTCATCAATGTTGGACATTCATTGCATGATGAATGTACCGATGGTTGCAGCTTGTCGAATTTGCACAATGCTATTCTAGATATAGAGCCTCGATCGTCTAGTCTTGTACTTGAGCTACTTTTGGGCTCGTGTAAGGAGGACAAAGCTTGTCGCATAATGAGCAACTGAGGATCTCAAATAAGGCCTATGAGGTGGATACTTTCCCAAAGTTCTATCCAGATCCCGATGTGCAATGAGAAGGAGGTACTTGCATTTACTGAATCTCAATTTTAGATTCCGAAATTGTGAGAGTTTTGTATTGTTTGATTTTAGAAGTAGATTTTTGTCCCGTGGCTTATTTCTGTGGGATTTTTCAGGTTTATTAGTAATTGATTGCTACTTATTGCAATCCAGATTAGACTAGGTCAAACTTGTTCATTCAAGTTTTGGATGACTATGATGACCTATGATGCAAATTCTAATCAAGAAAGAGGGTGAAAAGTAGCAGCAAACTAAGGCAGATATCATCTACTGGCACCGGGTCGTTAGAGATGGGTACAAAGTAGGAGATCTCAAATCATTAATGAATTGCAATTATGTGAAGGACTATGAATTCATAGCTATCTTCAATGCAGATTTCTAGTCATCTTCCAATTTTCTAAAGAAGACTGTTTCCCATTTCAAGGTCTTTATGATTGAGTCCTTTAACTAGAATTTCATTATCTTTGTTCAAAGGTAGTTAATAATCTGACATTGTTCTTTGTTATTGGAGGCAGGATAAGAACAAAAGGCAAGCAAAGCCAAAGCATACATATCCAAATTGAATAGAACCCAAAAAACAAAGAAGAATTCTAAAATGGAATTCCCAATCCAATCCAGAGGCCAAACCAGCTTTAAGAGAACTAGGATACCATCCAAACCAATCTCTAAGAGAGAAAGAAAGAGAGGGAGAGAGAGATAGCACTTGAGTTTGTACAGGATGGTGATGGTTTTTGTGTCTCTATTTGGAAGCTAAAAAAATAAGAGGCTTTGGACTAGTGGGGCTTGTAGCAATATTATGTCATAAACGGCGAGCGGAAGAATGGTGGGCGAAACGGAGGTAGGTGAAGGAGAAACTTCATACTTTCCAGCAATGTGAGCATAAGCTTTCTAGCTGCTTGGGATTCCATCATCGACACATAGTCACGAAGAAGAATGTCTCATGCTTGGGATTCCATCATCATACACAGACAAGACGAAGAATGTCTTATTAATGGTTGAGACTGACATGTGTGGCATGGAGGATTGATGCATTCACTAATAGGAAAACAGGGTTATTTTTGTTATTTTTTTCAAAAATTCAGACCATATATTAATTTCAGCTAACAGAAAAGTGCGCTCGTGGGGTCATCTACAATTTTTGTGAAACTGTGGGGTAATATGTGATTCATGAAACTATGTGGGTATATCTGTAATTTCAGTCAAATTATGAGGATATATATGTAAACTACCGGAAAATAATTTCAAAATACAGTTTATTTTTATTTTGACGTGAGTAATTGTCCCCCTCTCAAATAATAATGCAACCCCTTCATGTCACATAATCTGGAGGATTTCATCAAAAGAAAAAAATCTCGAGGATCTTCCGTGAGCAAATGATGTAATATATGGGAGTTCATAGGATACAATTTTCTCCTCTATGAGGTCGTAGGTTTACTGGCCGGATATATCTTTCTAATCATCATGATCATCGCTTGTAATATTAAGCTGAACGAATACAACGAATTATCACATCGCAGTCTTTTATGTAGGAAGTGAATTGTTCTTTGATTTCCGCAACAATTAAGTACCCACACGCCAGGAATATTGGAGAAGATTCATTTTCCAAGATCAACAACGATCAATGCGCTTTGATCAACAAAACAATCTAACGCCCATCAAAACTGGAACTCCGGGGGCGCTTGAAGTTGTAGATACTGGACGCACTACTCACATGAACAAGCAGAATCCGAACTGTCAATTACGTAACTGGAGTAGAATCCAAACTTCAAAGGTTCAGATGTTTTTCGTGATGTTTAACAACAATTTTATAACGCATCACCACTTTTAGCAAAATGCATCTCTTGTAGTCATAGCCTCTCCAGCTATATGCGCATAGCCATGCAATCATGTCTATCAAAATTAACATGCACCTAATGGATGCCAATCCCAGAAAAAGAGACTTCTGGCACAGAGAATTCATGCACGAGACGCAATCTCCATTGTCATTTTGACGACGAGATGTTGCATAGAGAAGAGCTGCACAAATTCACATTAATGAATTATTGAATCTACGGGAAGATCATATCATCAAATTCTCAACATAAATCTTGTGCAAAATATGTAATGAAATATTAATTCAGACTTTATTGAAACAGTAGATATAGAAAACATCAATTTATGACAACCTTCGCAGGCTACGGCTTATTAGCTGGAAACTTCAAACATAACAGTAGTAGTGAAACCATGGAACTTAATTAAATTACTTGCATCCATCATTTGGATACGACTTAAATTTATTGTTCATTTAACCTAAGTACTACTACTCGTACATCAGTTATATAACGCATAGAGGCGAGTGTTGACTCCATCAATTCCATCGGTTGATCCATTAATGCGTCTCGTTCAGCGGAGTCCTTGGGAGGGATTGGACAATTGCCGCCTTGGCCCGGGTGGTGGGTGCAAGGAGAAGGATGACTAGGTGGTGATGGTCCTCTCTGAAGGGACTGAAGGCCCAGTATTTTAACAGGCCTTGTTGCTCCAAGAGACTGACAATTCAGTAATAAGCAGATGGCGACAAAGAGCAAGAATCCTGCAATTGTCGCAAGGACGTTTCTTTGATGCGATGGCATCTTTGTGGCTCAAGCTAGCTACTATGAACTATGAAGGAAAGTAAATGGGAGGACGAGTTATTTGGTTTGTAAGTTTCCGATCGAGGATGGATATGGCTGTTGGAAGTGATGAGTTCGTAGCTTGTCATAGCCTCTATATATAGAGAATGGATGACAGTGCATTTCAAACTGTGCAAGAATTATTAAGTAAGAATATAAAAATTCCATCAAAAAATTATGAATATGAAAATATTTGACTTTGACGCTTTGTTTTCCCGGTGAAAAATCAACAATGGGAATTAGAGATCTGTGTATTGACCACCATATGAATGGCCATGGACGGTTATGATTCGAGGGCATTGTCTAAAATTGCAAGGGATGGCTGCCGCGAAATATCTATAGGTTGGTATTTTCTTCATGCCGTGTTTTGCTTCATTCTTTCTTCATGCCATGTTTTACCTCTATTACGCAAAGGAATCTGGAACACGGGTCACTGACGGGCTAGATGATACCATGGATATACGCACATACAGTCATGTATATAAGATTTCTGCTTCCATGTAGAATTGATTTTGTGTAACCTTCTGCATTTTTAAGATGATGGTGATTAATACAAAATTTATTTTATTCATTATTTTTAATATCATTTGTTTAATTATGAGAGCAAATTTCATGCAAATCAAATACACTCATGGGTTAAATTTACTACAAATAGATATATTTATGTGTAAATTAGAAAAAATGATTAAACTCATTGACATATATATTGCAATGTAATAATACTTTACGTAATCTTTTATCTACATAGTATTTGATATTTTGATTGTTCAGATGTTAAAAATATTTAATTTTAATATGAAATTATTTTATTATGTTGATTTTACACATTTATAGATGAAACCCATATACAGTAATACTAAACAAATAAAATAATTTTCATGATAATAGAAACTACGCATAAGATAATAGATAGAGTGAATTTTTCATCAACCATCAAAATATTAAAATGCAAAAAAGTTAGATAAAAGAAGAATTTCATAGAGGTCATATCTACACACATCCAGTCACATATGGATTAGAACATAATAATATTTTATAAAATTATTAATATGGTTTGAGTTTATTAAACAAATGGGTGAGTTTTCATGATAATATAAGTGATACTAGATCTAATAGATAGAATAAATTTTTAATTAACTATCAAAATATTAAAAACGAAGGAGTTTACGTTAAAGCAAGTTAGCTATATGCATTTGATTTACATACAATGGATATATTTGCATGCACTGGAAGGAAGAGGCGAAAAATACTTTCTAGTCGTAGCGTTGGCTGGGGTTCATATGTCAATGATTCAAATAACACCATAAAGTATACATATATAGCTCGGTGCATAGAAAGACTCCCAGGGAAACTACTAGGAACGTTGCGAAGAGCCACTCCTGCCAATCTTATGCACCTACCTGACGGCAAAGTAGCGCATGGTTCACACAAGCCGAGCAACATCAAGACATGGTGTGTGGAATAACACGTGATAAGCGTGGTTCAATTTTGAGTGAATTTGCCAATCGGGGCGGACTCGATTTCATAACAACGCACCGATGTTAGGATTATAAATAGAGTTAGTTTCAATTCAAACTTGAGTAATCCAACTTAATTATAATAGGGCTGGGATAGATATTTTTAAAAAATAAATTATATAACCCGATTTGAATAGACTTGAATTCAAGAGTGGGTTGGTTTGGGCCAAATGATTATCGAGCCAACCTAACTCGATTTCATATGTTAGTGTACAATCTAATAAATTATTAATAAATAATCTTACTTTAGCATATAATACATAAGAATTAACTATATGTTATTGCTTTGAAATACGATTATTTATCAACTATATCATTATATAAGTCATAAATTGAAAGTATTCCCATAAACAGGACTAATTTTTATTCTTTTAATTTGAACAAAACCAATTTCTGCAGGGTTAAAATAAGGTTGGGTTAATGTATGAAAAGTAAGGTTGAAAGTAGGATTGAATTGAAATTTTATAAGATGAGTTAGACTTGTGTTTACCCCCGACCTGAGTCAACCCGACACAATTCAGACCCTAGCCAACATGCGGACGTTGGGTCAAATGCCCATGACGTTGTTTTTCTCTGTTTAGATAAAAGTAGAGTCCTTGTAAATATTTATAAATTTTAAAAAAAATTGGGTGAATTTTAATGCAGTGGTATCAATCAAATAAATTAACAGTCGAATCATGGTGAACTTCCACAGACTTGAACAGTTTTTAATCTCTTGTGAGAAAATAGGCTTCTTACGGTAATTACTTTGGAATTCGACTGAAAATTTTAGCCTGAATTAAAGCCAAGTCTAAATTGAAATTGGTGTTTAATTTGTACCGACTGCTCTCGCTTTGCATTAGATGACGAAGGGTACATTTTCATAATCTAAAAATCCCGGTGTAATTAATGATAAGAAACAGCTATTCACATCTTTTCCGTTGAATTCACATATAAAATTTCGCCCTAAATATGAAAAGTGGTTTTAATTTTATCATATTAGAGGTTACTTTAACTTTGTCCGTTACATTCCTAGCACGGACGACCATGCACCAAAATGTCTTACCCTTATCCGCGGTGATGTGGATGTACTCACTTGTCCGTATATAATAGCAACGATTTTCTGCAACGAAAAATATTTTGTTGCAATTTATAGGTGCATATGGCTAGTAGGAACGAACTTTCATTTTCGTTGCAATTGTGCACACCAATTGCAAGGAAAAATTGTTTCATTGCAATTACTGGTTGCAATTGATGCATTTTGTTGTAGTGATGCCACTTTCTTTAAAAAAAAATTAAAAATACTTTAAAATATCCAAAAATGGTAAACCTAGATTATAGATTCAATACACCCAGCTTAACATATTTATGAAAAAATATATATATATCAAAAAATATATTTTTTAAGCTAGCCTAAGTTGACCTTCTTCCTTTTTGGTATCGTATTAACTAATGGACGAAATCATTCTCGTTGCAAAATTTGGAGGTAGTAATATTCCAAAAATTGCAACAAATATTGATCTCATTGCAATTGATTCACACAATTGCAATGAGATGAGAGTTCATTGCTATTGTATTGACCAATTACAACGAAATTAGTTTTGTTGCAAAAATTAGGAAAATATCAAAAAATTGCAACGAGTGCTTGTGTGAGCATAATATGAATGAATATATGACTTTCGAAAATTTTGGTGTTTGAGTTATTTTGTGAAAATGATGTTTGTTTAGTTTAATATTTTAGTATTTTATTATTATCCTACATGGTGAGTTGGCTCGGATTTACATTTTCTTATGTTGATGTTTTAGATGATAGGACGGAGGTAAGAGCCCAACATAAGGTTAGTGCGCAAATAGAAGTGAGGAGAGATCACGATCCATCATGTTATATATGAATTATTAACTTAATTACCAGGAAAGATCAAGTTTGAAAAATATTACCTGAATGAGTTATCTATTGAGGACTTTTTATAAAACTTATTTTGTGATGAAATTGATATGTGGTTGTTTATATAGATGAATTGGCAGAGATTTAGATAAATTTATTTTGTTTAACTCTTTTTCTTCTGAAAAGAAACTGTCCGTATGTACCAAAAAACTATCAAGAGTACAAAAAGTCCATCTTCATGGATTTACAAGAAATTCTAGTAGATTTTCCCACCATGTCATCTTTTCTAACCTATTCTTTGTAACAAAATCTGCTGTCAAGAGAGCATATCTATTTTCCATCCTCAAAACATGCTGCGCTTTTGCCGTAGTCAAACCAACTGTCAATTGCTTAATCTGCTGAATCAGTACACCCATAGATGAAAGGATCACGTTTTCCTCATTTACATAGTTTACTATGATTAAGGAGTCACATTCAACAATCACGTAGCTTTTATATTTTCATGTATGTATTATAATTGATAGTATGACGTGAGAATGCTTACACAGTGTGATTCTATCTAATCCCTCAGCCTTAAGATTCTGGGTAGATGCTGCCAAATTTTCAGTAAAATTTAAAGGCCGCTGGCTAAGTGTGGAGGTTGTCCACTGGGATGTTACAGTAACAACCTTGAAATTTTGATTGGTTGATATCTTCTCCATGCCTTGTTGTGCCTCATTTTTTTCTGCGTTAATTGTATAGCTAAGAACTATGTTTAGGTTAAAGAATCTAAAACACAGGTAACTACTAGCTTAAGTCGTATTATTTTATACCATGGACATATGGTAACGATCAAATCCATAAGTATGTATTTTTTTTTAATTAGTATTATACACTGTGACATCTGATGTTACATATCAGACCCATTCACAACCCTCACCATTGAGAGACACCTTATAAATATCTCCACACTCAAGGAGGATATCTTGTAAATTCCTCACTAACTAGAGGATAATTTCCTAAACTCCCAAAATTGGGCGGACAAAATTCCTATGCTTCCACACTAGGAAGACTGAAAGCACAAACGTGCAGGTTGACAACCCATGTCCGTGACCGTTGGGTAAGACCCCGCTGGCAAATCCATAAGTATGTATTGAAACCTCAACATAGGTAAGTATGATTTGAGCCTTTTTTTCAATTTTTACGTGACCCTTTATACATTTAGTTTATAAAAAGAATTTATCGTTTTTCAATTTTTGTATATGTCTTTTTCTTAATTTCAAAAAATTAATAGTTTTAGCCCCATTTTTATGGGGTGAAAACAATTGATTTCTAAAATTATTTAAAAATATATACAAAAGTAAAAAATGATAAATCTTGGTATACAAAAACATTACATGTTTTCACCAAAAAAATTACATGTGGGCTTATATATAAAAAAATAATAATCGATAATCAGTACTAATAATAATAATAAAGGCTCAAAGAATACGTATATATTAAGGTTTTAATACATACGTGTATATTGGATCGTTACTCTTGATTATATTTGCATGTGTAGGTTTAAAAAAAAAAAAAAAAAAAACAAATGGTAAACTTTTTCCACGGCAGTTCTCTTTGCTTGGGCTGATCAAACATGCCGGCCTTGAGCTGCATGTGACACAGACATGGGTTCATGTCGTGCACGGAGAGAGATGGTCGTGTTGGGGCATTCTTAAGGCCGGCCACCAAAAGAAATGGAGGGACTCATCAGCCCTGGTCCATGATCAATACTTTTGACTGATCCATCTAGGCACTGCGGCCATGAAACCCAACCCAGTCGGGGTCAAAAGATCTCCTGGTCCAAACACAAGCGTCACGACAGGTACCCATGTTGCATGCATGGACGATCCGAAGCTCTTCCCCCCATCCACGTCTCTATATATATTCCGGCGCTTCCTCTCCCTCGCCACATCAGAAACATATCTCCCCACCTGTTTCCTGTTCCCATCTTCAAGTTCTCCCAAACCCAGTCCTAGCTGTAAGCGAGAACTTCGCATTCAAGAAAAAAAGACAGATAAATATCAAAATATATGTATATATAGAAAAAGGAAAACAAAACAGAAAGAGAGACATCTGCTTTCGCCTCATAAATGGCTTCTCGTGTAAAGAATATATTGCCAACCGCATACATCATTTTGATGCTTTTGTTACTGAGTTCCTAGCCTCTTATCGCTTCAAGCACCTTCTAATGGTAAATGGGGCTCAAAGCATAGGTTTTTAAATCTACAGTCCCTCCGACGTGGTGCTGGAACGCCACCGGGAGAGTTAGGATGCTCCGGCGGAAGAGCAGGAAGAAATAAAAATTGTCCACGGACACCACCGGCTAGTGTGCATCGTGCATGACTCTATAATAGCTCAATTTCTTGTTCGTGATGTCATTTAGTATAAAGCCTATATGATTCGATTTCGTCATCATCCGAATTGGTTCTCGTTACAACTAATTTCTAAGATTAAACAAACATGCATTGTTTGTTTGTTTTTCTTTCCGTTTTTGGTCAATTGCTGCATTTTTTATTGTATTATGTTTCAAGATCGTAATAAAAAGTAAGGCATCCTAATATCATGTCCACATGCACATCAATGTTTCATTTATAGGTCCTCAACTCCAGAAAATGCGTTGGAAATGAGTAGAGATGTACTGAAGATGAGTAAAGGTATGTTTGTAATAGGTAAAGGTGTACTAGAAAATATGACATCTCATCTTATCTCATGCTTGGTTATAAAATATAAAATAATTTTGGTTATATTTGTTAATTTGGCCACAAATACATTTTTTTACTACAAATCCTTGGCTAGTTAATGGGAGTGGTACGTTGTGGGCCAATTTCCATATTCCTTGCAGCCAAACTTTATATTTAACCGCAAATAATGATGATTATTTTTTTGATTGCAAGGAATGGCTGCCGCGAAATATCTATCTGTTGGCATTTTCTTCCTGCCGTGTTGTGCCTTAATTCTTTCTCACTGACTGGATGCCCGAGAACCCTCTTTTACGCTGAGGAATTGAATCAGGATATATATAGTAATATATTCTGGTGCAGCATGCTACACCGGAATTTTCGGTGCAACATCGCTGAAATGGGCCACACATGATCATGAAATCATGATCTACTCCACCCATTGTATTTAGAATAATGTATTCTATTACCATACCAATTTTCATCCCAATCAGATATGTATATGGCCCCCATCTGAAAATGGTATAAATCCAATGTAATAAAATAGTTTGATGTAAATAACAACTTTAAAGTATCTGATTTGGATAAATTGGTATGGTAATAGAATACATTATTCTAAATACAATGGGTGGAGTAGATCATGATTTCATGATCATGTGGGGCCCATTTTTGGGCTACTGCACCGCTGTTCCGGTGCAGTGACGCTGCACCGGAACAGCTCTCATGCAGAGCAACTGCACTGGAATAGCAGTACATTTGATCAAAAGTAGGTCCCACATATATTAGAATGCAATGAAAATCTATATAATCATTTATCTATATATAAATTTTATAGCAAATGGTTTGCATGTTGAAAAAACCACTTTAAAGTTGTTATTTACATCAAACTATTGTGTTACGTTGAATTTGTACAATTTTCAGATGGGGCCCATATACATATCTGATTGAGATGAAAATAGGTATACTAATAGAATATATTATTTTAAATACAATGGGTGGAGTAGATTATGTTTGATAATCATATGGGGCCCATTTCAGCAATATTGCACCTAAATATTTCTGTATATATATATATATATATATATATATATATATATATATATATATATATATGCATGCATGCCTATATATATATATATATGCATGCATGCCTATATATATAGGGTTCCGCTTTTATGTAATTAGGTTACATAGAAGTGGAATCATGTAACCCCATCAAATTTTAAGGTTTTGATTATTGGTGGACAATTTAATTCATTCTTTGTATTTAATATTATTTGTTTAGTTAAAATATCAAATTTTATCCAAATCAAGTATATGCATGGGCCAATATATATACATATACACACATATATAGCTCCACTTCTATGCAAAATTAATTTTGTGTAGGCCTGTTATTAAAGTGGGGGTAGATGGAGATTGGGAAATAGAGAGGAGATCAGATTCTTCAATGACAGGTGGCTTGATGACAAGATAACCAGATGGGAACCACCTCCTAAAAGCATATCAAATGGAGAGAAGGTATGCACATTCATGGATCAACAGAACAGGATACGGAAGAAGGACCAGATTCTGGCAATAGCTGGGGAATAGGTGTGGAGGAAAATCAATTTGATCCCTATTCCTCTTGATAACAGAGCGGACGGACAATTTTGGGCTCCTGAAGCTAATGGAAACTTCACTGTTAGATTAGCTTACAGGCTCATAATCGCTAACAATTTTTATTTTGCATGCAATTCTAGGGGAGGACAAGACCATGGTGATCTTTGAATGAAAAAATTGGCGATGCAAATATGTTGAACACAACTACCAAGCAGAATCAAGATCTTTGCGTGGAGACTAATCCAAAATGCACTTCCTATGAAGAGAATCTCAATAGGAGAGGCTTGGGGGGCCATCTTAAATGTCTGTTCTGCATGAAGAGGGATGAGGACATCAACCATCTGTTTGTCTTTTGTAAAAAGATTAGTCCTAGAAGACAACCATTACTAGAAAGGAATCTATGGACTCCAAGGGGAGGGAGTAAATTGCATTTTCAACCAGCTAAACCAGTCCACAAGTAGTATGAATCTGGCCATATTCATTTTGTTTTGTTCGAGGATATTGTACCTCAGAAGCAATTGCAGATTGCAAGGGAAACAACAGACTTCTGCAATGTGAGGGCATGGTTCTGCAACTATTGGGAGAGCCTAAATACAACTAGAGTGCTAGGGGGCATGAGTATCATTGATAGGCAGTTAAACCTAAGGTGGATAAAAACCCCCAAAATGGCTATTACAAAGTGAATGTCGACGGAAGGAGAAATCATAATGGGGATTGTGTAGGAGTAGGGGCAATCATGAGAGACCAAGAGGGACTTTTTTGGTAGCTTCGGGTAGGAAAGTGGAAGGTACAGTATACTCTCTCCACATGGAATCACTTGCAATGCTTGAGGAACTAAAATGGGCAGCTAAAGGGGGTGTTTGGTAATAAGTAAAAGTTGCCAAGTTAAAACTTTTTAATCTAAAACTTTTTACTTTCCATAACTACCTTATTTTTTAATCATTTATTCACATTTTTCTATACAACTACCCTACTTTTCAATCATTTCTACACAACTAACCTATCTATTTTAACTTTATCCCATTTATTCTTCATCATTACCTCTATCATATCACATCGTTTGAAACTTTTACTCTCTACAACTTTTCATTAAAAGTTTTATCCATTCCCAAACACACCCAAAATGGGCGTGCTAATAGAATTGGATTCCTTAGTTTTGGTAAGTTTCATTCATGAGGAAGGTCCCGTTTTGTCTACTTTTAGCCATCTAATTTAGGAAATCCTAACTCTATCTCAAACCTCTCAATCTGTAATTTTTCAACATATTCTAAGAACTGAAAATCAATATGCCTACAAAATTTCTGAGATAGTTGCTAGGGGAAATGAGACCAAATTGTCATCGTGGGGAAAGCCACCAAATGCCATTGTAAATCCATTACACATGAATCTTTTGTACTCTTGTTAATATTTATATATACAAATTGCTTTCCTTGCAAAAAGTTTTGTATAACACCCTCTATTTTAAGATTTGTTGATTGATTTAAAATTCAATCCATTTATTATATTCAATATTATTTATTTAGTTATGTGATTAGAATTTATCCAAGTTAAATATGTTCATAAGCTACATTTTCTTAAAAATAGATTTGTTCATGCATAAATTAGAGAAAATATTTAAATCTATTGCCATATGCGTTAGAATGTAATAGTACTTTATAAAATTATTTATCTGCATAGTAATGATATTTTAAATAGTTTAGATGGTAAAAATACTATTGATTTTTAATATGAAATTATGTTATTACTACTGAAGTCCTCAAGAAGAGATTCTCCCAGTCAGGGATTGAGGAAAAAAAGAGTTGAAAGTTAGACAACAATGCTGCTCAATAGCCCTATGAAGAAAGTTTATTTGCATCTCTTGTCATCACTTCATGTTTTCATATGTTTTCATATATTTTTTTATAGTGAAACACTGTGTGAGCTTTGTAGTTTAGGAATTTTATTTCTTTATGTAACTTCTTAGTATTGTAGTTTAGGAGTTTATTATACACATTTGATGAATTTTGTGTGCTATACGAATCTTGTTGGTATTATATTAGGACTGGAAATCCTATATCCTCTTATGTAGTTACTAAGTACCCCTTCCAGACCAATTATAAATATGTGTAATGTCTTTGGGAGAAATACGCATCAGAGTATATGGGAGAAATACGCATCAGAGTATATGGGAGAAATTCCTATAGAGTTCTCCTAAACCCTTGTAGATATTAGTGACATTTAGGTTGTAGTAGTGTGAATGGTTTTCAATATCGTGATCCCAAACTGGTCGAGCAGTGAAGTTTGAGACACAAGCTCCCCATCTTTCTGCTTCCGCTTCCGCTAAATAAGGTATACGGTAAATCCTTAATTTTCTTACATTGGTGTCAGAGCCTGATATGTATCTTAGCTTAATTGCTTGATTTTTTTCCTTTAAATTATTCGTCAGCATGCATATATACTCGTTCGCATTTTTTTAAACAATACACTTCTAATGCTGCTAAGCGAGATATATCCCAGCATGCATTTTTGAATGTTGTTTCAACAGCATCCCACGTATGATTTTACCTCCCATTTTTTGTCTTAAAGTTGCCATGAAATTTATTAAAGTTGCTATTCTTATGATGTTACAAATATATGCAAGTGAGATCTTGTATTAGAGGTTAGATTTTCTGAATAATATGTTCGGTTTAGATTATTGAAAAATCAGCTGAGATAACCTTTACAATTAATTAAAAGTGAAAGATAAGTATTCATATTTCATCTTTTACTGTCCCTGTCAAATAGCCCAATTCAATTTGGTTAGAAACAAGTAATGATATGGATGTTCGTATGTTATGATTTATCCTTTGTAACAGTGGAAGATTTATCATGTTAAATCCATACATAACGGAAAAGTTAGGGCTAGTAGAAGCGATTTTATGTTTGCAACTTGATATAATATGATTATCATGCAATAATGCATTTTATTGTCATCTTGTTGATAAATAATTAATTTTTTGAATTAATTATATAGATCACATGAACCACCATACCAATTTGATGACTATAAATGTTTAAGATGGATTAGATTACTACAAAATTATTTATCGGATTTAAAATCAAATAAATTAATTCTGATGTATGGTACATTCATGCGTTGCGGATGTACAGGGGTTCATCTCTCTCTTTGCACTGACTTGGGAGATTTTGCAGAAAAATCTAGCAAAACAGAGACTTTACAAAATGGCCCAAGAATTTTTTCCCCCTCTAGTCTCTTCGTAAGGTGGCCTTCGGCCTCACTTAAGCCTACAACGTGCTGGACATTCTGACAAGTGGGCTACCCTCAACTAGGCCCAAACAAATAGGCTCCTGATAAGCCTACTTAGACTAGATTGAGCTCATGGCCCAAATTGGGCCTAATAAAAAATTTAGGTAGCCCAGGTAAATTTAAGCCCAGCAGACTGAGGCCCAAGGCTCAGTGGCCCAGTGTGTGCAGGCCCAGTGGGGCCCGCCGGAAGCCGATTGGCGATAATGACCAGAGTCACTGGCAATAGCGTGCTCCTGATGGCATGGCATCATCTCGTCTATCCATTCTATTTTCGATGCATTTTGCTCATTTTAAATCCGATTTTAATACTCCAATACGTTCCTACTAATTTTGATGCTCTACGCAATGGTAAGGTTAGATTTCAAATTTGACAATAAAAGTTGATGGTTTATGAAACATCCATATTTTATATCATGCTTAATCATGTTTATGCTACAAAATTATGAAATATAATCCTTTGAGTAGATGACATATGTGTAATTAAATAACTTATTGTATTATACAATATTATGATTATATTTTAAATTAAATCTTCTTATAATAAGATTACATTCTACAGTATGACTGGAAGCTAGTGTCTAGGCAAGAGATCTTCAAGTGAATCATGTGGTTATTTAATTAGGTCTCTGTTATGCAGAAAGAGTCTCTCACATCCCACCTTACTTGGTAAACTAAAAAGAGTTATTATAGGATTTAATCACATAACATATTTAATCATTATTATTGAATTATATGCTTTGTGGGTTTTGTTTGTGCTTGTGCTTATCACCTGTTCTTGGCATTTACAGAATTTTTTTTCCATAGAAATCATGAGAATCACAAAAGAATTAGAAAAAGAATTAATGCAAATCCAAGTAAACACTGTCTCAGATTATATGAACTTTAAAATGAATTAGAAATATACACTTTATGAGCATTTTTAGTCCATATGAAAGTTCATAATTCCTCTTTACAACAAACACATAAGATTATCTTTGATATAGAAGGTGCGGGGCTTCATCAATTCTCTACCAGAATCAATAGAAAAGGAGAAACTTGCTCTAAAGAAAAATATTGCATCTTACAAATCTTTATCTGATGCATTTGTGAGTTTGAGTTAATGGAAAAATGTATAATTGTTTCTGGGATTAAACGATCCACTACACTATCCATATGCCCTAATCTTCGCCAAGCTAGATTGGCGAGAGCTAGTATAAAAAAGGAATTCTTGTTAGAAAGGGTGGTAACTAAAGCCTTGGTGGAAAAGCAAAACACTACTATGAGTGATGAATACAATTATAAACCTGAAATGAGATTGTGTAATGGCACTAATGACTTTATAAATGAGCATCTAGGAAAGTGCCCTTTATTTTTTCTTTGCATGAAAGATATGTAGTTGCAAATAAATGCTTATACTATGCAATCTATGATCAAATAAATGTTGTTATTCATGTTTTTAATATTTTTTGAATGGGAGTTCTCAAGTTGGTAGAATTGAACGGCTCTCACTTAACACTAATGGTTCTCAAGTTTAAAGGATTTATAGAAATTCTCACTTAGAACTAAAATTTTGTGCGATTGAACTAATTTAATGACAATTCAACATTTGTGACATGAATGATGATTGGGAACATAGTGAACTTTCAAATTTGTTCCTATGTTAGTTTATCATTAATTTAGTCGGTCTTTGGCAACAAAATAATTTATGCTAGTATTGATAATAAAATCAATTACTAATAATGGCATTTAGAAATAATTTTTGTTAATTTAAACTAAGGCAATAAAATTAAATAGCAACAATTATGAAATCTAGCATCGAAAGTTTAGTATTTCTTAAAAGAGTAGGAGGCACTGAAAACATTGAACAATATCATGAATAAATTTGAAAAAATGGTACATATAGTTTGAGAAGCTCACTCACTTTCACGTTGTTGAGCATTATATATAATTCAAACTATGCATTGCTATTTAGATCATGTGACTGGCCCTAAAAGACAAATATGGTAGTATCTCAACTATTGAGGTAAAAAGTTTCACGATCAATATTTGATAGCAATAAGGAGTGCTATGGCTACACTACGAGGTAGCATCTTAATCACGTATAATGGAAATATCAAATTTATTGTGGATATTTCGTGTCAGAGGTTGAGTGCCTAGAGGCTATAAAATCCTCTTGTAATCAAGTTTATGTGGTTGACTCCAATTTGTGTGGAACTTTGAATTTCAAGTACAAATGGAACAAATGATTCCTTGAAGGAAAATGATCAAGGTCTACATGAGGCTAAAAAGATCCAATGCAAACAAGATATGCACGGAAATAAAAAAGATATAATTAAGATTAAGTGCTATAATTGTAGCAAAATAAAGCTACTTTGCTTATAGTTGTACAAAGTCAAAAAAGGCATAACCTATTTTTACTCCTGCTTTTGCATTTCAAAGTGGCTTAGTAATGATAAAAAAGTTAATCCTTTGTGGATCATCGACTCAAGATTTCGGCAAAACTTAATTTCTATTCTATCTTTATTTAGCCTAAAATTTTATGATAATTGTGTTGGGAACAATTTTCTTTATACCGGATTGATGGTTTTATTGTATTAATTGTAATTTATAATGATTGCTTTTCTTATGTCTTGGCACTTCTGTAAATGCAAATGTATTATATGCTAGATTGTGTCACATTTGATAAGTCTAAAAATTTTCATTTAATTCCATGTTAAATTCGTACAATTAAATATTAAAATGTTAATTAAATGCATGTTTTAAGTGGAATTTCATGAAAATCATATTTTTTGTAAAATCTTTAATTTTGTTATAAAGTGAGTCATTTTGTAACATTCTTAAAAATATAAATCCCCTAGAAAATTTAAACGTTAAAACATGTATTAGCTTATTAATATAATTTGGGCAAAATTGTAAGACTATCTAATTGGAAAATCATAAATATATATCTATAATTATATTTTAAAATATTAGGAACAAAGTAAAGTATTATATTTAGATAAAAAAAATTAAAAGATTAACCTAAAATGATACATGTTATTATTGAAATTATTTACAAAAAAAATAAAAATATATTTAACTCGTATTTTACGCTGCATGAGTACACACAGTTGTGCACCGCCGGAGCACCATTTTACGGTGCTCCATCTTCCCCAAAGCGGCAGATCCGGCAGCATGACAGAAAAATCCAACCGCCTCTCTCTCTCCTTTCCTTCTCAGGTAAATCAAAGCAGCCACGAACGGCAGCCATGGAAAATCCCAACTCACCGCCCCATTTTTTATTTTTTTTCTTCCTTCCTCTGTATTTATCCGCTCCTTTTCCCCTTTAGCTTCGGCAGTCGCTAGTCTGCCACCCAAAGCCCCAAATCGTCCCTTTTTCTTTATGATTTCCTTTACATTTCTCCATGTTCTACCTAGTCATAGCTGCTCGCGTCTTGCCGCAACTCCCAGCTACTAGATTTGTTTGAGATCTGGCTTCTTCCAGAGAGCCCTTAGTTAATCACCCCTTGCCTGCCTTCGTGTTCGTAGTTGCCACCTAAGCACCGAGAATCGGTAGCCCATGAAAACCATCTCACTGCCCCTTCTCTGTTTCACCGGCTGTAAAAATCGATTCATCGCCCAAGCTTAATTTCTGCTAAGCCATGAACCAGAAATTTCAGCCATTGAGTCCGGTGCTCCATCTTCCCCCTCTGTTTTCGCCCGGACCCACCTCCGCAACCTGCACTCCATCTCCCCAGACCGGACAGCAGCACGAAAATTAACAGCCATGAAGAAGAACCGTCCCAGCTCCACTTACGGCCATCTCTACCAGCTCCAACCCGTGATAGACAGCAACCAACCGTCCAAGCATTCAACCGCAACATATTCAGCACCGAGCCATGGTAGCAGGCATCCCGTCTTTTCCAAGATGGCGGTGATTTCTAAACTCGGTGCAAGAGTGGCGATATCGGTATGGGTTTTTGCGGGTGTTCGGTAATAGAGGCGACCGACTGCTCCTCGTCGTCCTCATCAGCCGCGGATCCACTCCATCCACCCACCTCCGTAACCTGCAATCCAGCCCCAAATCCAGCACCATTGCAATTCCCCGCGGCATCCCTTCAACAAAATCCGTCAATTGGAAAATTTATGGAACTGAATTCCATCAAGTCGTAGCTGCCCTCTGCCATTTCCCTCCCAAAATTGCCACCAAAGCACCCTGCTTTCCGCCATTTCCATTGCAAATCTGTCGATTAGTAGAGTTAGCTCTTAGCCGCTGCAGTGCTTCTTCTTGCCATTTCCCATATTTCCAAGTCGTCTCCGGACTCTCCACTTCAATGGTTCCCACTTCCATTGCATCTGTCCCATTTTCCAGCGAGCGTCAACCGATCGAGCATGGACTTTCTCAAGGACCATGCCGTGGAGATCATTCAGTGGCTGTGGCTGCCTCTTGCTCGGCATCTGGGTTAAGCCAAGAATACGGAAGCCTATGTGGAGGCCTTGACGAGTGCAGCCGAGGGGCTCAAGTGCAAGCGCAAAGACATCCAAGGAGAGCATGACGAGGACGGCCCCCTGGTGAAAAGAAGGAAGCTGACGATGATGACCCACGAAGCCGAGCGCTGGATATCGGAGTCGAGCAACCTCGAGAGGGAAGTCGATTCCATAAAATCTGAATTCGACCAACGAAGGACGGCGATGAAATTCTTACATGGACGTCTCACTTATTGCTTCTCCCGCTACAGAATGGGCAAAAGGGCGTGATGAAAATGCAAGGCAGCCTTTGTGGAAAAGAATCCCACATCGGATTCATGCTTGGTCGTTGGGCCCCTCCCTCAACTATAAATTCCCTCTACTCATCCCAAGGAAAGACCCGAACACAAGTAATTCTTCCCCTTGGGTGGGACCCATTTTGTGGGACCCCTAGCAAGGAGGTGGGGCCAAGCAATAAAAATTTCATTACGTGGAGATTCGCTTTTTTATGGGTGATGTGAATTTTATTTTTCTGCATTATAGTTGGTAGCATCTCATAGTTGTTAAATTTTAATTTGTAATTTTTAGATTAGATTTACTGCTTTATTTTCTGCTTTGTAATTTTTAGATTAAATTTAATGTAATTCTCTTTCCTGTTTTAATAGTTAAATTTCATAGCTTTAATTGCTTTCTTAGAATAGTTTTAATTAAATTGTTAGTTAATTATAATTTCTTTTAGCTGCTTGTCTCCTTTTCTTTAATCTTTTCCCTCTTCTTTCTCTCTCCTTCTAATTTCTTTCCCTTTCTCTCTCTAATTTCTTCTATTTTCTCTTTTCTTCTTTCTAATGTCTCTTTATCTTTCTTCTTTCTTATCTCTCTAATTTTTTCTCCTTTCCTTCTAATTTCTTTCATTTTTCTCTGATTTCTTTCTCTCTCTTCTCTCCCCCAACGCCTCTTTCTCTCTCTTCTCTTTCACCTATCTAATTTCTTCTTCTTTCTCTCTCTAACGTCTCCTTCTCTCTCTTCTTTCCTTTCTCTATAATTTCTTTTTCTCTAACTTCTTTCTCTCTCCTCTCTCTTATCTCTCTAATTTCTTCTCTTTTCTCTCCTCTTCTCTCTCTAAACTCTCTTTCTCTCTCCTCTCTCTCATTCATCTAATTTCTTCCCTTTTTCTCTGACTTCTTCCTCTCTTTTCTCTTTCTCTCTTCTCTGTCTTTCTCTAATTTCTTCTATTTTCTCTTCTCTTCTCTCTCTCCTCTATCTTACTCCTCTAATTTCATTCCTTTTTCTTTCATTTTTCTCTCTCTTCTCTGTATCTTCTCTTTCTCTTAAAAATAATTCAAAACTATATCGCCTCTATGTGGATTCGACCCGACTCACTGTTATTCTACACTATCACCCGTATAGTGGTAGCTTTAATGTGTTTCGGTTAATTTTAATTAAACTGGTGATCACAGTGCTCTTAACGACAAGCACTTGGTGCGCATCAACATTCGATAAATAAAGATGAATCGGGTAGCTAGAAAAAGCCGTTGTGGCCCATTCACTAAAATTCATTTATCTTTCTATGAAAATTATCTAGCCCAAAAAACAACATGGGAAACCAATTGTTAAAGAAACTAGAACTAATTTTTCTAATGCTATTTGGTCCATTTTGACATCTGTGATTCAATAAATTTGAAGATGAGACATGAGGCCCATATTTCATCACATTTATTGATAATTATCCACAACTTGGTCAAGTTTTCTTGATCTTCATAAGTCAAAAGCATTAAATTGCTCTATATATTATACAAGTATGGTTGAGAACTAACTAGATCTAAGATCAAAGTATTGAGAACTTCTCGTGGATGCGAGTATCCTTGTGATGAAAGGGGTATAGTTGGAGAACTAACTATTTCTGACACTCTTGACAAAATAGTGTTATAAAGAGCAAAAATTAGACCCTATTGGATAAAATTAGGTCTACGATTGCGCAGGAAAATCTTCTAATATTTGATTAGGAGGATGCAATGCTGGCTACTGCTCATTTGCCTAATCTTGTGCCCTCCAAAATTAATTACTTCAATTCCTTATGATTTATGGATAGGCTTAAAGCCGGATATGAGAAAGCTACGACCGTAAAGTTAACAACTTTTGTCTACAAAATTTCACTTAAGAACATAGCCAATTAGGGCAAAGAGGAAAGAATTATATCTTTATCAAATACTAAGGACGCTCCAAAGGGTATATGTTTATCAATGAATATAAGGATGAAAGTATAATTGAAATTTAATCATAAGATCTCATATTCTTAGAAAATGACTTTCAAGAGTCACGGTGGGGTTGATAATGGTGTTTCTCTTAAGTCTTAACAAGTAAGTAAACCTTGAAGGCAGTGGCACTCATAACTAATCAATTGAGAAAATTAAACACTTGTCTCAACATCTTGGGCTGAGTAAGAGTGACACAACTCAAGATTATTAACCTTGTAGTTGAAAATAGAGTATCCTACGTTGTCTTTTATGATTGATGAGGAAACTCTTAATGATATGTCTCAAGATGATAAGTTATTTAAGATCGCTCATGGCCCAACTAAGAAAATGAAAAAAGCAATGAAAAAATTGGAGTATGTATGAACAAATCAAGTCTATGACTTGATTAATTTTCCATCTGAATGCAAAGTAATTGGGAACAAATGGGTTCTCAAAAATAAATGCAAAACAAGTGGATCAATCAAGAGAGAGCCCGCCTAGTGGCTAGATGATACATCCAATGGGAGGGTACAAACTATGAGAAAATCTCAATTTTAATTGCGGGGTTATCTTAATTTGTTTTTTGCAATTTCTTTGTTGCCATTAAAGAATGACTATCTTCCAATTTTAAAAAAGAGGACATAGGTGAAACAATTTTTCATATTTGGGTTGAAAGATTAATTATATCATTTCAAAAATGCTGGCCATTTTTGAATAAAATTAATTTTGAATGATTTAATATGCAAAATTCTTAACTTATTAACAAACCATATGGCAAAAGGTAAAACACTGAGCCTTGAAACATATCTTGATACTCCAGCAATGTTCCACATGCCAGCAAGATGTGGAGCTTGATGTATTTTATGATACATGCTTGGTCCAACACATGTTATGTCATTAATTTGGTAAACAAGCACCAGTTAAATCTTAGACGAGTCTATTGAGGATTTTCAACTCATATTGGCTCTTGCACTACAAATTATTTTCCAAAGTAATGGTTTGCACTATGTCAATATTGATTGATGTGGGAACTTGGAAGTGCGAAAGTTGGTATTAGGGCATATACCCCTGATAAGAAAATGACGTCATTCTATGATAGCAGAAGATAACCTAATACATCTAGCGGTAGTGCAATGTATCTTCATTGTCTAGATCACAGTGTTTGTTGATTTATGATTCTAATACTAGTGCGATTGAATAAAAATATTCAATCCAAAGTATGTCAACAAAATAAGAGATTGACCTTCTCTCATGGGCAATTGCCTTTGATATTCTGGGAATATGCAAAGATGAGACAAATAGGGTAAAATATGTGTTCTGCGTGAGCATGATACCCAAGATGATTATCGCCTTTGTAAACCCCTAATTACTTTATGAATTTTAATTTACTATTAGCATATTAATTAAAATGCAAAATTAAGGTTATGTAATTTTAATTAAAATCGTGAAAGTATGATATTATTTAAATAAATAAATAATGATTTATTATTGGGTGAAATTAAAATGAATAACTAAAGCCTGAACTAAATACAAATGAATTTTTGCTATAAAATGATATGCGAATAATATAAAATTAAATTAGAGAAAAATTATGGAAATGAGATATCTAAATAGACTGAAATATATATATATATATCTATATAATAATAATAAAATGAGGTGAATACTAGTTGAGCCGTGTGCCCACCTAAATATAAAAGAATATAGATATTTTATGAGACCAAGTGTAGAAGAAAATAATAAAATTCAAGAAATGTATATGTAAAGGTGAGATTGGTTTGTTAAATTGTTTAAATCAACAATAGAAATTGGTAGTAGAAATTTAATAAATATGATAAATTATTATATATTATATACTACCATAATTATTAAATGAATTAGCAAAAATGCACAGTCTAATATGGCCGAATTTGTAATTTTCAAATGGGCCACAAATAGATAATTAATCAAGTTAGTATGAATTAAATAATTATAAAATAAGTTAAATTATAAATTATGCAAGTAATTATTTATAATTACGTGCATAATTTCCATGCTTTTAGAATACGTATACAAATGAACCATGCATATCCGTTGATTTCCATTAATTTTGATTCATGCATATCCATTGAATCCCATTTAATTTTGATTCATGCATATCCATTGAATCCCATTTAATTTTGATTCATGCATATCCATTGAATCCGATTTAATTTTGATTCATGCATTAACGATAAAAGAAAACAGAGAAGCAGAAGATATGCATTCCTACGTTGATTTCAAAGCATGGCTATTAAAGGATACGAGATACTTGATACTATTTAAAACATTTTCTTTTATTGAAAATTTTCTAATAATAAGGTGCAATTAATGGAAAGTGGATTAGGATAGAATTTAAACCTGGAGTATATAAAATGCGATGAATGTTAGCATTCGGTTTCGTATAAAAAAAATAATAAATTTTAGGTGGACAATTGGATTCCGAACCAATAGATGATGTGGCATGGAGAGGATTGAGGAAGCCTTGGATTTTTGTTTTTCTGTCTCACGTAAACAGGTATGTGAGGATTACTTGAATTTAAATTTTGAATTTGAATTCATTGAGCTTTGCATA
Organism: Annona cherimola; assembly: GCA_030490835.1. Lineage (NCBI taxonomy): Eukaryota > Viridiplantae > Streptophyta > Magnoliopsida > Magnoliales > Annonaceae > Annona > Annona cherimola. The sequence continues at coordinate 84,440 of JASFXW010000144.1, read as the reverse complement.
AAATGGGTGATTAAACAATATGGGTATGACTCAACGGGATGTATATCACTTGGTAGCTATGGTTATAAAATTTCTTTAGAATGATGTTACAAATAAAAATCGGAGGATCACATTGGAAATATAATTGTTGCATGTCATTAGTGATTGATAAAAGATTTTAAAAAAAAAAATAATAATAATCTACAAAGAAAATGAGAGTTTGTGGGCAGCGAGATTTGGAGCTAAGGAACGTTTAATTATTATTATTATTATTTTTTTCTTCTGATTTGTACGGGAAGTTATTTAAATATACAAATAATTTAATAATCGTGAATATATAATATATGATATCCGGATGTTCATTTAATATGTTATTGCATATATATTTATTTTTACAAAGGTATATCAACAACAACAAAGTGGACCGACCATTTATTTTGTATATTATATATAAAAAAAATGATAATTATCTGGACCATCTGAATATATAACAGAGTACGATTATATAATTTCTACTACATATCAAAATACTTGATTAAATGATGATGATAATAATAATAAATAAAATGTGCGTAGAATTTCTGAAACGGCAATTTTACAATAACATAGTACAACATATATATATTGAATTTTTAGGAAAAGGATATACTGATATTTGAGCGATCCGAGTACGTGAAATCTATATAATATGTTAAGATATCTATTATATAAATAGTCAAAGGAATAAACAATGGCTGGCTATTAGTATAAACATGGTCTGGTTGGAATATGAAGTCCAAATGCTTTGTACTTGACGTCAACAATTTATAATTGCATACAGCCATCCCTGAATTACTATGTTCATATTTATGATAGTAATTATATATTAATATATTACTCGTAGATTAAATTTAAAATAGAAGAAAAAGAAAAGAGAGAGAATTTATGTAAATCCGAGTATACTGGACCCATATATGTTCAGTTATATTTGGCAAATAGAAATGAGTATAGAAATTATAATTTATCAGCAGGAATTATAATCTATCTACGGGCTTTTGGAATAAATTGAGTTTTGTTATTTAATATTAGTTTTGGCTAAACCAATTATTTTATAATAAATTTTAATTATATAAAATTATGATCAGGTATATCACTTAATGATAATTGGAAAAGTATGGTTGGCAATTAGAGATTTGTGTTGACAAGAGTTATATGCTTTGAACCAGATTTTGCAGGAAAAAGGGTAAACGAATAGTAACTTGAAGATAAAAGATGTAAGTAGGACTTGTTTTGAACTGAATGATTTATTTTATATTTCTCGGGCATGTATGTTTTGGATGTCGATGATTTGTATTATTTTTAGATTGATTTATTGTGATGTCGAATTCGAATTTGATTTATAAACGGTATGTGTTAGTATTATATTTTGGGCATATGCATGTGTGCATGGTGTGTTAGCATTTTCATGAGCCATGGCTGAAGATGTCGATTGAGAAGTGTTGTTTGTGATCATCGATGACGATTGATGACATACCGCCGACTGGGGACCGGGGTATGGTTTAGCCATTGACGGTTGTGGGCCGTGATAAACCATTGGGCCATTGTGATGTGGTATTGGAGCCACAAATGTATTGAATTATTTGTTGATATTTATTGTGAGACCAGTATGTAGAGACTGGTACTCAGGCATGAGTGTCTGAGTTGAGCCATGGGCATAAGTTTGTGGCGGGGCCATGGGAGTGTGGAGATCATGGCAGGATATCACATTCACTTCCTTGTCATTTGACTTGGTATGGTGTTTCCCGCATTTGATTTTCTCGTGCTTAGCACTGATGTAAGACGGGGCAAGATATCTAACCTCCCCATTGGATTTGACTTATATAATCAGAAGATCATGTGTATGTATTGGAATGATGGATCATGAGCATGCAAATGGTATTGATTCAAACAAGATTTATGATTTATTTGAAAATGTGCATATTGTTTGAAACTCCTTTTGTTTAATTTATGTTTTGGTTCTACTTACTGAGTTTGCCCGGACTCACCCTATTTTATCCGAAATTAGATGACAGGTACGTGGGTGGAGACCAACACAGGGTTGTTACACCAGATCGAACTAGGACATGATGAATTTGAATTTGAATTATTTATTTTGAATTTTAAGAGTGATGTAGAGACAACCTAATTATCTTATATTTTATGAATTTCAGCACTTGGATGCAACTCGATATATATGTGATGAGATAATTAATTTATATTATTAGTCTGTGAAACATTTGATATTATACCATAATTTAGATTAAATGTGTTCTCCCCATTATCATCGATCCTGTCATATTGGTAGCGACTGTAGACTTAGACATCGGGGCGCTACATAAGTGGTATCAGAGCAAATAATGGGTAAGAACTACAACATATGATATAATAAAGATTAGTGATTAGAATTTTGCTTGGGGTATGTTAGTTTAGGAGAATAAACTAAAAAATAATAGGCTACTTAAATGCTTACTTCTGTGGCTAAAGAATGAAAAGTTGCTGAGTTTATGTTTTATCAATAGATGGTAAATATTAGAGGCGGTCGAGGGAGACCTCGTGGGTCAAGGCGCACTACAATTCATGATACTCGAACTCATGTACCCCCAGAGGAAGAAGTTCCTGAGCCAGCGGCTACTGCAAATGAAGCAAATAATGAAGTTGGACCTGATCATGTTTTGCCTACAATGGAAAATATCATGGGGAATCCTGTATTGATAGGATTTATGGATACAATGCGTGGAGCTATGCACGAAATGCAACAGGAACTTCGCCGAGAGGTGCAAGAGGAGTTGTCTCAAGTTAGACAACTTGTGACAAGTCGACTGCCAAATCCTACATCATCTAACCAGGCCCCAACAGTTCATCCCTCAGTTATGACCGATACGCAGACTAGAGGACTTCGTTTTCCCCCAAGAGAACCAACAACCCCAGTAGTTGCATTCCAAGCAGGACCATCTACGCGAATAGCGGGGGATGATGATGGTATTCGAGTTACAGCTGGGCCAATACAGGTTGAAAATCCTGAACAGGAGGAGAAGAGAGAAAGGAATAAACTAAGGACATTTCAAGGCATGCAACCGCCTAAATTTTCAGGAGAGGTAGATTATAAGGCAGCCTCCAATTGGATTAAACAATTGGAGAAGATCTTCAAATGTCTTAAGTGCACTGAGGAGCAGAAGGTGCGCTATGCCATTTACCTATTGGAGGGTGATGCAGAACAATGGTGGGACTCGGAGCAACAAACATTGCCTGAAGGAGGTGAGGAGCTTTTGACATGGGCTGAGTTTCAGCATCGTTTCTTTCAGTATTATATCCCTGATAGTGAGAGGGTACAAAGATCTGCAGAATTCCACTCTCTTGTTCAGGGAAATATGTCAGTCACAGAGTATGATCTTCAGTTTCGATCTTTGTCTCGGTTTGTGGCATGGACAAAGACTGACCCATTGGAGAAGGCGCGCAAATTTCGTGAAGGACTAAAGCCTTCGATTCGAACTAAAATATCTGTGATCCGAACTGATGATTACAAAGTGATTTTAGACATGGCTCGTAGTATGGAGCGAGAAGAACTGGAATGGGGAAAATCTCAAATCAAGAAGAGAAATGCTGAGCTGAAGAAACAAGGCAGGTTCCAAAGCAATAAGAAGCCTCATATTGAACCCCAACATGGGAACACTGCCCAGAAACCACCCAAGATGATCAAATGTTTCGGTTGTGGTGAGATTGGCCATATAAAGTCTCGATGTCCTCATGCCAATACTTTTTGTCATCATTGTGGACAGCAAGGACATCGTCGGCCTATGTGTCCACAGCTTCAGACAGGGGTACCTCAAATGGTTAATTTACCAACGCGACAACCACAACGACAACAAAACGGACCAATACGTGCACCTATTGCAACACGTGGTGTAGGTCTAAGAGGACGACCTAATCAAATACCACAATATCAACCCCAACAGCAACCACTCCGCATTGAGCAAAGGCCACAAGCCACAAGCCGTATTCAGGCAACTACAGCAGAGGAGGTGCAAGTTGCTCATGAGGTGGTGACAGGTAACTCTTTAAGTTAAAAAAAAAATCATTAATTTTCTATTTATACTCTTAAAAATGCATTACTTATGTCATGTAAAAATATATACATATCAGGTGAACTTTCAATTTGTGGACAATTAGCGTATGTTTTATTTGATCCCGGTGCTACCCATTCCTTTGTTTCATATACATTCGCAATGAGAGCGCAATTATATTTGGAAAATATGGAGTCAACCATGAGAATATCTACACCTTTACGGGTAGTGTGTACTGCAACACAAATATGTTTAGACTGTCCAGTAATTATAGAAGGTAGGCCTTATCCTGCTGATTTGATCGTATTAGACACTTGTGAGTTGGATGTGATACTTGGGATGGATTGGCTAAGTAAATGGAGTGCGGTAGTCTACTGTAAAGAGAAGCAAGTCGTAATCAGACCTAAGAACTGCCTACCCGTCACTTTCACTGGGAGGTCACAAGATAGAGTTCCAAAGCTAATATCATCCATGAAAGCAAAAAGATTAATGCGGAAGGGGTGTATAGCATATCTAGTTTTCGCAGTTGATGCAGAACCTGAAGCAAAAAGACTAGAAACTATACCCATAGCAAAAGATTTTCCCGATGTATTTCCTGAAGAGTTACCTGGTCTACCCCCAGAGCGGGAGGTAGAATTCAGCATCGAATTATATGCAGGTACTAGCCCTATATCAAAGGCACCATATAGGATGGCACCAATAGAGCTTGAAGAGTTGAAGAAACAGCTCCAAGAGTTATTAGCCAAAGGCTTCATTCGTCCTAGTGTATCTCCATGGGGTGCACCAGTCCTATTTGTGAAGAAAAAAGATGGTAGCCTTAGACTCTGTATTGATTATAGAGAGTTGAACAAGGTAACAGTCAAAAATAAATATCCGTTACCACGAATTGATGATCTTTTAGATCAATTAAAGGGTGCTAGTGTATTTTCTAAGATTGATCTACAGTCAGGGTATCATCAAATGCGAATTCGAGATACTGATATCTTGAAAACTGCATTCAGAACTAGATATGGCCATTATGAATTTTTGGTGATGCCGTTTGGTTTGACTAATGCACCTGCGTTCTTTATGGATTTGATGAATCGTATTTTTCGGGAGTATCTTGATCAGTTTGTAGTGGTCTTCATTGATGACATATTGATATACTCTAAAGATAATATAGAACATGAATACCATCTACGGTTAGTCTTGCAAAGACTACGGGAGCAAAAATTATATGCTAAGTTAAAAAAATGTGACTTCTGGTTACCTCGTGTTTGCTTCCTCGGGCATGTGGTGTCGGGAGATGGCATAGCAGTTGATCCGCAAAAGATTGAGGCTGTGGTAAACTGGGTAAGACCAAGCACTGTGACAGAGGTTCGAAGCTTTCTTGGGTTAGCTGGTTATTATAGGCGATTCGTAAAGGGATTCTCGACAATCGCTTTGCCTCTCACCAACTTAACTAGAAAGAATGTAAAATTTGATTGGAATGACCGATGTGAGGAAGCCTTTCAAAAGTTAAAGCAGCAGTTAGTGGAAGCTCCTATTTTGGCTATTCCTTCAGGAACAGGAGGCTTTGTGATATACAGCGATGCATCCAAGAAAGGTTTGGGTTGCGTGTTGATGCAAAATGGCAAGGTGATTGCTTATGCATCTAGGCAATTAAGGATGCATGAGCAAAACTATCCAACCCATGACTTAGAGCTTGCAGCAGTTGTATTTGCCTTGAAACTTTGGAGGCATTATTTATATGGAGAAAGGTGCGACATCTATACAGACCATAAAAGCCTTAAGTATATTTTCACTCAGAAAGAGCTGAATATGCGACAACGACGATGGTTAGAATTGCTAAAAGACTATGACCTGACAATTTTGTATCATCCAGGCAAGGCAAATATTGTAGCTGATGCACTTAGTAGAAAATCGGGTGATAGTAGGGCTAGTATGCTTACTGCCCAACCCATTCTCTTTGAGGAGATGAGAAGAATGGATCTTTGTGTTGATGTGGAAGGAGTTGTAGCTCGAATCAGTAATTTGAGTTTGCAACCCACTATATTTGATGAGATCAAAGAGGCTCAGCAGAATACATCGGACATCAATTTTATACGTAGAAAGGAGCGCACCATGAGGGGTGAATTGCCAGACTTCACTATTAAGGATGATGGTGTTCTCCGATTTCAAAATCGAATAGCCATTCCACGAGGAACTGCAATAATTGCAGATATATTGCAAGAGGCCCATTATAGTCCTTATTCTATTCATCCTGGTAATAATAAAATGTATCAAGATTTGAAATCACAGTATTGGTGGGATGGAATGAAGAATGATGTGGCAAAATTTGTGGCTAAGTGTTTGACTTGTCAGCAAGTCAAAGCAGAACATCAAAGACCTGGCGGATTACTACAGCAAATTGAGATACCGACATGGAAATGGGAGGAAATCACTATGGATTTTATCATCGGTTTACCTAAAACCCGTGCCGGATATGACAGTATTTGGGTTATTGTTGATAGATTAACCAAGTCAGCACATTTTGTTCCTGTAAAGACTACTTATACAGCTGAAAAGTTAGCTTGGATCTATCACAAAGAGATTGTCAAGTTGCACGGAGTGCCAAAGTCTATCATATTTGATAGAGGTTCAGTATTCACTTCTCGATTTTGGAAGGCATTGCATACCGCGATGGGAACTAGATTAAAGTTCAGTTCAGCCTTTCATCCTCAAACAGATGGACAGACCGAGAGAGTTAATCAACAACTTGAGGACATGCTTCGAGCCTGTGTGATGGATTGGGGTAATAATTGGAGCGAGTACCTGTCATTGGCAGAGTTTGCATATAACAATAGCTACCACTCCAGTATACAGATGGCACCATTCGAAGCATTATATGGAAGAAAATGTAGATCCCCACTATGTTGGGATGCAGTTGGTGAGGCTACTATCTTGGGACCTCAGATGATTGCAGAGACTGAAGAAAAAGTTGCTAAAATTCGGGAGAAGATCCTCGTGGCTCAGTCACGACAAAAGAGCTATGCAGACACTCGACGTAGACCACTGGAGTTTACGGTGGGCGACAAGGTATTTCTGAGAGTCTCACCAATGAAGGGTGTGGTTCGTTTTGGCATCAAAGGAAAGTTAAGTCCTAGGTATGTCGGACCTTATGAAATATTGGAAAGAATAGGGAAGGTGGCTTATCGATTGGCACTTCCACCCGCCTTATCAGGGGTACATGATGTTTTTCATGTATCTACCTTGCGAAAGTACGAACCGGATCCTTCTCATATTTTGCAACCCCAGCAAATTAGTATTCAAGAAAATTTACATTATGAGGAGAAGCCTATTCGAATTATTGACAACAAGGTCAAATAGTTAAGAAATAAGTCTATTCGACTAGTGAAAGTTCAATGGAGCAACCACACAGAAGATGAGGCAACGTGGGAATTAGAATCTATTATGAAAGACAAATATCCATATCTTCAGATCTAGCTAAGTTTCGAGGACGAAACTTTTAATAAGGTGAGTGTAAATGTAAACCCCTAATTACTTTATGAATTTTAATTTACTATTAGCATATTAATTAAAATGCAAAATTAAGGTTATGTAATTTTAATTAAAATCGTGAAAGTATGATATTATTTAAATAAATAAATAATGATTTATTATTGGGTGAAATTAAAATGAATAACTAAAGCCTGAACTAAATACAAATGAATTTTTGCTATAAAATGATATGCGAATAATATAAAATTAAATTAGAGAAAAATTATGGAAATGAGATATCTAAATAGACTGAAATATATATATATATCTATATAATAATAATAAAATGAGGTGAATACTAGTTGAGCCGTGTGCCCACCTAAATATAAAAGAATATAGATATTTTATGAGACCAAGTGTAGAAGAAAATAATAAAATTCAAGAAATGTATATGTAAAGGTGAGATTGGTTTGTTAAATTGTTTAAATCAACAATAGAAATTGGTAGTAGAAATTTAATAAATATGATAAATTATTATATATTATATACTACCATAATTATTAAATGAATTAGCAAAAATGCACAGTCTAATATGGCCGAATTTGTAATTTTCAAATGGGCCACAAATAGATAATTAATCAAGTTAGTATGAATTAAATAATTATAAAATAAGTTAAATTATAAATTATGCAAGTAATTATTTATAATTACGTGCATAATTTCCATGCTTTTAGAATACGTATACAAATGAACCATGCATATCCGTTGATTTCCATTAATTTTGATTCATGCATATCCATTGAATCCCATTTAATTTTGATTCATGCATATCCATTGAATCCCATTTAATTTTGATTCATGCATTAACGATAAAAGAAAACAGAGAAGCAGAAGATATGCATTCCTACGTTGATTTCAAAGCATGGCTATTAAAGGATACGAGATACTTGATACTATTTAAAACATTTTCTTTTATTGAAAATTTTCTAATAATAAGGTGCAATTAATGGAAAGTGGATTAGGGTAGAATTTAAACCTGGAGTATATAAAATGCGATGAATGTTAGCATTCGGTTTCGTATAAAAATAATAATAAATTTTAGGTGGACAATTGGATTCCGAACCAATAGATGATGTGGCGTGGAGAGGATTGAGGAAGCCTTGGATTTTTGTTTTTCTGTCTCACGTAAACAGGTATGTGAGGATTACTTGAATTTAAATTTTGAATTTGAATTCATTGAGCTTTGCATAAAATGGGTGATTAAACGATATGGGTATGACTCAACGGGATGTATATCACTTGGTAGCTATGGTTATAAAATTTCTTTAGAATGATGTTACAAATAAAAATCGGAGGATCACATTGGAAATATAATTGTTGCATGTCATTAGTGATTGATAAAAGATTTTAAAAAAAATAATAATAATAATCTACAAAGAAAATGAGAGTTTGTGGGCAGCGAGATTTGGAGCTAAGGAACGTTTAATTATTATTATTATTATTATTTTCTTCTGATTTGTACGGGAAGTTATTTAAATATACAAATAATTTAATAATCGTGAATATATAATATATGATATCCGGATGTTCATTTAATATGTTATTGCATATATATGTATTTTTACAAAGGTATATCAACAACAACAAAGTGGACCGACCATTTATTTTGTATATTATATATAAAAAAAAATGATAATTATCTGGACCATCTGAATATATAACAGAGTACGATTATATAATTTCTACTACATATCAAAATACATGGGAGGTTGATTAAATGATGATAATAATAATAATAAATAAAATGTGCATAGAATTTCTGAAACGACAATTTTACAATAACATAGTACAACATATATATATTGAATTTTTAGGAAAAGGATATACTGATATTTGAGCGATCCGAGTACGTGAAATCTATATAATATGTTAAGATATCTATTATATAAATAGTCAAAGGAATAAACAATGGCTGGCTATTAGTATAAACATGGTCCGGTTGGAATATGAAGTCCAAATGCTTTGTACTTGACGTCAACAATTTATAATTGCATACAGCCATCCCTGAATTACTATGTTCATATTTATGATAGTAATTATATATTAATATATTACTCGTAGATTAAATTTAAAATAGAAGAAAAAGAAAAGAGAGAGAATTTATGTAAATCCGAGTATACTGGACCCATATATGTTCAGTTATATTTGGCAAATAGAAATGAGTATAGAAATTATAATTTATCAGCAGGAATTATAATCTATCTACGGGCTTTTGGAATAAATTGAGTTTTGTTATTTAATATTAGTTTTGGCTAAACCAATTATTTTATAATAAATTTTAATTATATAAAATTATGATCAGGTATATCACTTAATGATAATTGGAAAAGTATGGTTGGCAATTAGAGATTTATGTTGACAAGAGTTATATGCTTTGAACCAGATTTTGCAGGAAAAAGGGTAAACGAATAGTAACTTGAAGATAAAAGATGTAAGTAGGACTTGTTTTGAACTGAATGATTTATTTTATATTTCTCGGGCATGTATGTTTTGGATGTCGATGATTTGTATTATTTTTAGATTGATTTATTGTGATGTCGAATTCGAATTTGATTTATAAACGGTATGTGTTAGTATTATATTTTGGGCATATGCATGTGTGCATGGTGTGTTAGCATTTTCATGAGCCATGGCTGAAGATGTCGATTGAGAAGTGTTGTTTGTGATCATCGATGACGATTGATGACATACCGCCGACTGGGGACCGGGGTATGGTTTAGCCATTGACGGTTGTGGGCCGTGATAAACCATTGGGCCATTGTGATGTGGTATTGGAGCCACAAATGTATTGAATTATTTGTTGATATTTATTGTGAGACCAGTATGTAGAGACTGGTACTCAGGCATGAGTGTCTGAGTTGAGCCATGGGCATAAGTTTGTGGCGGGGCCATGGGAGTGTGGAGATCATGGCAGGATATCACATTCACTTCCTTGTCATTTGACTTGGTATGGTGTTTCCCGCATTTGATTTTCTCGTGCTTAGCACTGATGTAAGACGGGGCAAGATATCTAACCTCCCCATTGGATTTGACTTATATAATCAGAAGATCATGTGTATGTATTGGAATGATGGATCATGAGCATGCAAATGGTATTGATTCAAACAAGATTTATGATTTATTTGAAAATGTGCATATTGTTTGAAACTCCTTTTGTTTAATTTATGTTTTGGTTCTACTTACTGAGTTTGCCCGGACTCACCCTATTTTATCCGAAATTAGATGACAGGTACGTGGGTGGAGACCAACACAGGGTTGTTACACCAGATCGAACTAGGACATGATGAATCTGAATTTTAATTATTTATTTTGAATTTTAAGTGTGATGTAGAGACAACCTAATTATCTTATATTTTATGAATTTCAGCACTTGGATGCAACTCGATATATATGTGATGAGATAATTAATTTATATTATTAGTCTGTGAAACATTTGATATTATACCATAATTTAGATTAAATGTGTTCTCCCCATTATCATCGATCCTGTCATATTGGTAGCGACTGTAGACTTAGACATCGGGGCGCTACAACCTTGATATATGATCAAGATGAGATCATATTTTAATAAATCTTGACTGTAGTGGGAGTCCCACATCCCACCGGACTTTGTTAAAGCCAGACGTGAGTCTCAATTGGCGCCTAAGGAAGGGGAGCACTTTGAGAACTCAAGTTAGGCGCTTGGTTGTTACTAAACTAAGGTCTGTATGTTGTTGAAAAATTAGTGACATAGGCTCCTTGTGTAAGGCTCGGTCCATTTAAAAAAATTAATATATGCTGCTGCATACGCACATTTTCGGTGCACATGCAAAGCACCAAACAATATGAAAGGGTGTAAGAGAGTTCGAGCGGATGCTCGAATAGGAAGAAAAAATGGAAGAGAAAAAGAAGAAGAGGAAGAACGAAAGAAGAGGAGGAGGAAGAAGAAGGAGAGGGAAGAGAGTTGAGGAAGCTTGTCGTCGTCGTTGCCACGCCGCTGTCCATGCAGCCACCGCCAGATCGCCGGAGGTAAGGAAGAAATAGTTTCTTTTTGTTGGGTTTTTTTATAATTTTTTCCCAAATCATGCAATAAACATAAAGTTTTATTAAAATACATTAAACAAACATGTATGGAAGTAAATTACACCAATTTGAGTAGTAGATTTGGTTATTAGGGATCCAAGAGTTGAAATGAATAGGATTTTGATTTTTATCCCCAGAAATAGCCGGAAAATCATGGGATTTTTGATAAATTCATGAATAAGAGGATATTCGGAACCCAAATCATGAAAATGGAAGGCTAAAATTAAACTAAGTGTGAAATCAAAAATTCAAGAGTGGTGTATCCAAATGTTCTCGTTCCAAATCATGATATAATCGTTGTAAATGCTACTAGGATATGTTAATTATAAATTAATATGCCAAATTTTAGATAAAAAGGAGAAAATTTGGAATTTTTCGTGACCCGTGGAAATTGGACAACCCCAAAAACATGGGTTAAACACGGGACTTTTGGAGTATTTGATTTAAACATTATTTATGGATAAATCTTAAAATGTTTGGAATGTTAAAAATATAAAAGAAAATTTATGGAGGTGTTATGCTAAGTTGTAGGTAGGGTACGGGTGTCGAAAATTTACGTGAATTTAGTGGGTAGCAAATTCACACAGTATAAGAATGATTGATAGCTTTTAATATGCCTAATATATGTATCATAAGTAGTCACTTAATGGATGAAAAAAATTATTAACTTTCAAATCAATACAACCGTAGACATTAAAATTAGAATACAATACAAGATGATTTAAGTCAATGCTTAGCCAAAATTGTTAATTTTGATAGGAAAAGAAAAGGAGAAAGTGCAAGACACAACCTGAGACTTTAAGGTAAGCAAGTTTTTCAAATTCAATGATTTATTGTGATAAAATTTTTATTTTGTTACTTACTTTGAGAAAGGTTATTGCAACTAATGTTCACGTTATGTGTTTATGTGTTTTCTTAAAAATATATGCAAATCAAGCCAATTTTCTTAGGTATGCTAATTAAATTTTATACAAACATTAAAAAAATCTTTGGGAATGGTCATTACCCTATTTGTTTTATTTATGTATATATATTTATGTTGTTAAGACAATGCTTTCAAAATTGACTTTTGGAAACGAACCTTTTCTTTATTATTAGCCGAATAAACTCCTTTTATGACATAAATGCACTTGATCATTGGTGTGAATGTAATTCATGCATGGAAATGAATGTAAGGTTTCGTCTAGGTTGTAATTGGACAGGTTGTCCATCCTTAACGTTGCCTAGTCGGTGTGTCCGATATATTAGAGTGGGTGATCACTTGATAAAGTGTTACCTGCCATAGAAGAAACTATGTCATTGAATGATGCATGTTGTGGTTGCATTTCATCCTCATATATATATGATGATCTATGGAGGTTTTCATGTTTTTTCCTGTTAATAATGCTTGCTTACTGGGTTCTTTGAACTCACTAATTTTAATAAACAGTTGCAGAGTATTCTGATTTCAAAAGCGATAGAGACTTCACTGGGTAGAAAGGCAGTGAAGAGCCATATGAGGCTCTTGTGTATGTTTAAGTGTGATTTATAATAAAAGAAACTTTAACGAGTGCTAGATTTTTTTTTTGATTTTGAGATTTGTGTATAATCTATATATATATATATATAATTTGTGTGCATGAAAGGTATTTATAGTATTAATTCATTTATATTGTGTGAATTGTATGGATGTATGTATGATGTAAGATGAAAAATATTGGAGTATAGGTGTTTGGTGTCGCTATAATGAATTTGTGAAGAAAAGGGGGTGCTTGTGGTTATGATGAAGTGTTACAGATTATTTCTTGATATAAAGAATTATATGACGAATGTTTGTATTTAGGAAACATCCTAGTTACAGACAGGATGCTGCCGAAATTTTTATAGATATATATATAAATTTAGATCACTTTATTTTTACTTAGTGTATAAATGTAAGTTAGATTATGAACTTTACCACTTTTCAAAAGATCCCTGGTATGAAATCCTAAGACAAACTTATGTATAAATACGTCATAGGTTGGGGCGCTACACCTTGTAAGTCAGGAGTTTGTCCACCACAACATGTGTTTCATACCACGTGTATTTATCGACCAATAAAGAAAGTGAGTCAAGTTTCTTTGATTTTGATAACCTTTGTCTCCTCACTATGAGAGTCCTTGAAGCTGTAATAGTTTCAATATTATGCCCTATGTGACTTTTGACTATATTTTGAGGTTGTAGTCTAATGTTGCTATCTTAGCATGTTGCTTATAAGTCATGGGTGATGTGACTTTACGGGACATGTCTAGGAAAGCGTTAGTCTATAATTAAGAGATACATATGCAAGAAGAATATTTTGTTTACATTACTTGCTTGTATTCACCGGTCAACCAGTTATGTCATTTTATATGATTAGTTCGTGTGATTGGACATAATTGTGATTACAATGCAATAGGAGAGAGAGTCAAGTATAACCTTATGAGGGATTAGTTATACTTAGATTGATATAATAAAATGAGCCTAGGGCATAGTAAGACATGTGTATATGTACATATAATTCTATTTTGGGTTGTAGCAATTATGTATCCCTAACAAGTGTATGACCTTGAGCTCCTAAGTACTTGCAGGTTGCATGACCTATTTGCAAGTATGAGTAATCTTGAAAGAGAGATTACTTGAGGAACCCATCATGTCTGAGTGGGAGATGTTGGAATTATATTAAGACTGGGAATCCTATACACCATAACGGGTTTCTTATTCTTACTTGTAATAAGAAATACAGTCTTACTTGGATACACTGCGTATAGAAACATACTTATAGTGGGATAGCTCTTGCGTAGTTACTAAGTATCTCTCCCAGACCAATTATAAATATGTATGAGGTGTCTAGGAGAAATACACATCAGAGCATATGGAAGAAATCCCTAGAGAGTTCTCCTAAACCCTTTTAAAGATTAGTGACATTTAGGTTGTGGTGGTGTGGTTAATTTCCAATCTTGTGATCCCAATCTGGCCAAGCAATGAAGTTTGAGACACAACCTTTGATCTTTTCGCTTCTACTTCCACTAAATAAGGTAGGTGATAAATCCTTAATTTTTCGACAAGTCTATTCTTTAGTAGCATGTTTGGGAGCTTTTTTCCTTCAAATGAGTTGACTCCAAGTTATTTTTCTTCCTTTCAATTGCTTTCATGAGCCACAAATATTACACTTTGAACTCCAATCCTTAAGTAAACCAAATTAATACTTGCATAAGCTTCAGTTTTTCCTAAAAAAATGGTTGTATGACTTTTAAACATTAGTATCTTTGGTTGGGTTACTAGGGTACTTGCATTATTTCAGAAATCTTAGAAGTATTTGGGTTTTCAGAGTGAGGCTCTTCATAGGAGCTAGCTTCAGTTTCCCTCCTTGACCATCATTATTTCAGCATCTTTTAGCTTGGAATTCATTTCTACCTCTTCATGTTTATCCTTTTTTCTGTTTCTTTTTTTCCTCTGCTAATCATCATATTGTACTCTTTTGTGTGCGACTTCATCCTTGCATTCTTTGATAGATAAATGTATATTTGCTATATTTCAAATGATATGACTAGGCATATCATACTAAAGATATTGGTATATTTTGTTTTTTTTGAAAACCACATTATTTAGGAGTTTGTCAATAGTTACTGCATAAAGTGTAGATGCATTCCATAGATGATGAAAGAACATTTTGTCATACAAAGTTATGCATATAGATTGGAGTAGTTTCAACATATATATCACAGTGCAAGAAACCTACTTGTCTCGGTATGGGTTGTTTTTACTTACCCATACCCATGTTGTGAACTCCAAAAATTTTCGGAACAAAGCCAAAGCCTATTCGAAGTCTAGTGGACATATGTCTTTAAACACATGTATGATTATGACGATGATGATGATAATAATAATAATAATAAACTCAAAAAATATAGAAACTTATGAAAAATATCTTGAAAATTAAAGGTAATATTTAAAAGCTTAAATGAGCTTAAACTTATAATTTTTCAAAGTAATATATAAGAAATAAAATTATTCAAAGGTGTGATGGTATAAAAAATTATAAAAAAATAAAATATTTAAAGAAGTATACGAGTCCAAATTTATATTCTCTTACAAATAATAAGAAATAAAGTTATTTTAAAGTGGAATAATACAGAAAAGGAAAAAATGAATTTTGACCAAATAAAATTATGAGAAATTTTTGAAAAATCATAAATAAAATTTTAATTAATATTTATGAAAAACAAAGAGTAATAATGAACATGTAGTGATTAAAATTAGGGAGAGATACTTGAAGCTACTCCAAAATATTGGTAGTTTTAGAACTTACTTAGAGGTAAGTAAACTTTTACTAAAGCATGACTTCGAAAATATTATATTGAATATTATGATTTGTTATGAAATATGATTATTTACTAAGTTCAGAACTTTCTTTTAAGTTGAATAGTTCAAGTATGAGCACGATTATTTCAAAATATCCTTAATCATATTAAGCAATGCATCTAAGTGGTGCATTAATCACAATGCATAAGCATGATGCCTAGTTGTATATTGGATTTGCTGCCAAGCAGGAAAGCAGTATGGTAGTACATGGGTAATGACTTCAAGACTACAAAAGAAGATGAACTAGTTCATGAATATGTAACATAGGTGCATGTGAGCACAAGCAGATGACGATGCCTACAACATGAATGCATGATTTACAGTGAAACATATGTACGCTTGAGAATAAAGATGTTTAATAATTTAGAGATGTTGTGTATAAAAGGTAATATGGATGTTATTTTTGTTTCGAAATTTTAAAATGAGTGAAAATGAATTTTAAAAAAATTATTTACTTAATGAGCTTTCAGCTAACATAATTTTGTTTTCGGTAGAAACACAAGCTTCCAATACTAAACTAGAGCCTCTATCAACATGAAGAAAGGTAAAACTAGCGGATCAAAAGACAAAGAAATTTAAATTTTATTGAAATTACCTTATAATGTGTACTTTTATTGATGATAAACACTGAATATGTATAATGACTCGATGAGGAGTAAATTTCAAATTTACTAGTTAAATTTATATGGTTTTGCATCTTGGTATCTATTTCTATCTTAGGAAATTTTATTAATTATGATATGCTCAGCTTTGACCTAGTAGTCCTTATTTGTGGCACCTCGAGGGTGGGACGTTCCAATTCCGCCTCTTCAACATTAATCAAAAACAATCTACGAAATCAAGTTATTAAATAATTTCATAGTAAAACAAATATTCTGAACGTTCATCCAAATTTGACCTGATGAATGAACATTAATAAATGATATTCACAACATATTATACATATTAAATGCACTTGCTGGACGTCATATTATACATATTGTTTAAAACCAAATTAATATTCCAGCAACAACATAAATATCCACCCACGTTTCACACCACATGTACGTATTTATGGCGCTAATGCATACAAATATCAATAATGATGGCTTGCATGCATGCCATTAAAACTTCCATTCACATATGTTTAATTCTCAAATCATTTGCGGTTGATATTAGTAAAATGCATAAAATTATATCTTGTCTTAAAATAGCGAAATGCATAATTAAATTTCACTTCACATGCATTTAAAATGCATAGAATCTTCTGTTTTAAAAAATGCATAAAATATTACAATAACACTAACATGCATGATTTATTCATAAATCGAAACGTAATTCAATTCACATAATTTTTCATCCCTTAATATCTTAGGAATATAAAAATAATTATGCTTAATTAAATAATCACAAGGCCTAAATAAAATCATATGCATGTTATATAAATTCTTGCGCTATTTAGTTTAATTAGGAGATCTTAATTAATTGTATAAAGCTTAATGATGGCATAATATCAAACCAATATCAGATATCAAAGAACGAACTACTTTCAACAGTTGTAATTGAATTAAAAATCTCCTTGCCACACGGGTTCTTTATATTAAAAACTTTTCAGACTAGAGTTTTTTAATTTAAAATTCTTCACCATCTACAATTATTCTATTTTAATTTTTTCTTCACATCTTCCTATATAACTATTCCACTTTTCAATTATTTTTACATAACTACTCTCGTAACTGATCTATCTATTTTAACTTTATTATCTTTATTCTGAAGGTCGATCTTCCTATACAAGCTTAAAAACATTTTTTTTACTTTTTCAAAAATTTGTTAATAAGATAGTTAATCTATCTATATATTATGTACAGAGGAATGATCTTGTTAGCCTTGGCTAAGGGCTAAGCAAATGCTTCGCTTAGCCTATCTTAAAAAATCTATTTACAACAACTTTTTTCTTTATACACTTATTTATCTAGGTGTATTTGACATATAAATCAAGTTTTACCATTTTAGATCTGTGTATATATATATATTTAGATTTTTAAAGAAAAGGATATTTTAAATACATATCTACAAATATACGTTTAAAATTCTCAAAAAAAATATACAAACATATCCAAAAATAGTAAAATTTGATTTATATGTTAATATATTTAGATAAACAAATGAAGTTATTGTAAATGAGTTTTTTTATGTAGACTGAGTGAAGTATTTTCTTAGCTCAGGCTAACAAGATCGGTCATTAGAAAAAATCAAGATTTAACAATTTTGGAAATATTTATATATTTACTTTATATTTTTAAACACCATGTATTGTGGCCATTTTCACTTTTATTAAAATGACCATAATAACGTTATATTTAAAAATATAAAATAAATATATACACATCTTCAAAAATAGTAAAATTTGATTTATAAATATTATACACCTAGATTAATCATCTTATTAAAAATTTTCAAAAACATAAAAAAGGTGTTATGACTAGTCATAGATGGCTGCCATCTGTGACCATCATAGATGATCATCCGGCCTTTATTTGCATCACTATCTCGATCATATTACATCATTTTTTCTAATTTTAAAAATTTTCATACAAAAATTTTTTATCCAAAGGTTTTACCACTTCTCAAACACACCATGATGTTTATAATTATATTACTAATACAATCCAAAGCTGTAGAGGTAATAATGCACCAAGCTTATAAAACACATACTCCAGCTTGGTCGGTCAACAGGATTCCATGTAAGCTATGTCTAACTTAGAAAATTTTGCATAAGCGTACGCATGAATGAATGTTATAATAGGTTTATATCTTAAAAAGACTTTTTAAAAATGAAGGGGTGCATTAGACAATCAATGAAAAAAAAAATTATAACAAAATTTTAATTTTTTGTGAATTAGTATGCAAGGATTGCATAGATCAAAACTCACACAAAAATTTATAAAAAAATTTAATTTTTAGCAAATTAAGTAAGTTATATACATATTATCAAAAGGCAGGCCCCAATCTATGGAAGCACTTCCCATGAGGAAAAAAAAGATGTAAGGACATTGTGGTAATTTATAGTGTGAGTACATTTGCTTTAGAATGTGAGTATGTTTGGTTTTTTGATAAAATTTGTATTATATGTACATGGAAGTTTAATCTATTTAATTCATTTGGTGGATCAACCACAAAAACATATGTAAACATAATTTTCATTATTTGATTTTTTTAAAAAATATTTGTGTAGAAAATATTATCTTTTAATAAGATTTCATTATAATTGGTAAAACTCAAAAATATATTTTATATGAGAAATTATATTATATTATTTAAAGTTCATATAATAAGGTACTCCTGAGAACAACAATTTCAAGATTTATTTCTAAAATTTTGAAAATTTATTATTCTTTTTATTTTTCAAATACAATAGAATCTAATAGCATCTAATGCTATCTAACAACATCTAACGATATTTAACAACATCTAACGATGTATAGCAGAATCTAATTTTCATTATATATGCTAATTGAGATTTAACGCTCATGATGTGCTTTTATGCTCTTTATAAGGTCATTTATACCTTTGGTGCATGATTAAAAACTTAATTAATAACAATTAATGGATATACTTAAATCTAACAGCGTTTAACGACATCTAACATAATCTAACAGCCTAATAGCATTTAATTAAATCTAACTTTTGATATTAATAAATTAATCCTAATTTAACACTCATAATATAATCCTAAGCTTCTTATACGATTATCGATACCTTAATTACAGAAATTAAAACTTAGTTAATAGAATGTAATGAAATTCGCCTAAATATAACGGCATCTAACAGAATCTAACATCATGTAACTCGATCTAACTATTGATATTAATAAGTTAATCCTAATTTAACATTCATATTATGATTCTAGACTCCTTATAAGGTTATTTATACCTTAATTACAGAAATTAAGACTCGAACATTAAGAGTTAACCAAATCTACCCAAATTTAACGTCGTCTAATAACATCTAACTACATCCAATAGTATCTAACAACATCTAATGACGTCAAATCAAATCTAACTATTGATATTAAAAATTAATTCTAATTTAATACTTATTATATGATCGTAGGCTCCTTCTAAGGTCATTTATATCTTAAGTAAAAAAATTAAAACTCAAATAATAGGATTTAATGAAATTTGCATAAATCTAATAACATCTAATAGCATTTAACGACATCCTAATTTAACATATGTAATATGATTTAGGCTCTTTATAAGGTCATTTATAACTTAAGTATAGAAATTAAGAATTAAATAATAGAATTTAATGAAATCCACCAAAATTCAACGATGTTTAGTAGCATCTAAGGACATCTAACAGAATCTAATAGAATCTAATAGCATCTAACTTCAGATTAATAAGTTAATCATAATTTAATACTTGTAATATATCTTTAGGCTCCTTATAAGGTCATTTATACCTTAAATACATTAATTAAAACTCAGATAATAGAATTTACTGAAATCTACCTAAATCTAACAATATCTAACCATATCTAATACAATCTAATGACATAATGCAACATCTAACAGCATCTGACTTTTGATATTAATAAATTAATAATAAGTTAACCCAATAGTATGCCCATAGACTTCTTATAAGGTCATTTATACTTTAAGTCTATTAATTAGAACTCGGATAATAGAATTTAATAAAATCTACCGAAATTTAAGGACATCTAACTATATCTAATCGCATTTAACAACATTTCTAATAATCAATTTATTATAATGAATTATTTTACCAATTTAGTGAGTTAACAGGGCATACATTTTCCTTGTTGCATAGGAAATTTTTTCAATATCTAAATGTTAAAATTAAATAATAATTTATAGATCTCATCGTTGTAATCTTTATAAAAATATAAAATCTTAGATTTAATTTAAATTTAGATTTTAAATCATTTATTTTTTAATGTCACTTGTTTTGTTGTACTAAAATAATTAATTTATAAGGAAGATTATATTTTGTCAAAATTGATTTTTTTTAAATGAATATATTCTTAGGGTGTGTTTAGAAAGTGTGAAACATAGTAGAAATTTTTTTAAAGGTGGAAGAAAGTGATATAATATTATAAAGGTAATGATGAAAAGTAAAGACATAAAATTAACCTAGATAAGATAGCTGTATGAAAAGATGTGAAGAAATAATTATATAGAGAAAAATAAAGAAATGATTGAAGATAAAACTTTTTTAGTTTTGACTAAACATACATGTAATATCCAACATTTGATTTGTGCATATTAATTGCTAATTATTTTCCATAGTATCCATCTTTGGATATATTTTTCACATAAAATAATATAAATATTGCGTTTATTTTGAAATAACTTGGGATTATACATGTAAAATGGAATAAAAAAACAAAGTTCACTTGATCAAAGATAGATTTATCTGATAATTTACATGCCTTTATATATTTTATATTAATACGACACCTTTAATTTTGAAAAAAAGATATTAAATTATAGAAATCGGTTTGATGAGTACATGCTTTTATATGCACTTCTACTTTTTACACCAAATTTATGAAAATTGCGTTCAATAAAGCACTTTTTGTGTATTTTTTTGAAAAATACAATTTTCTCATAAAAATTTTTAGTTAAATAATGTGGGGAGTAATTACTGGGTTATTAAAATAATTGGGGCAGAATTGTAAAATTATTTGAATAAAATGGGCTGCATGTGCACCAAAATAGTGTGCATCGCTGGAGTAATGAACTCATGAATATTGTATCATGCATGATATAAATATGTAATTGAGTGCTCACTTCACTTGATTTTAATTCTTAGCCATGATACCATTCAACAAAAAGCTCATAGCCCCCATGATCAGATTTTGTGATCTTCTCCGACGGTTGTCCTTATAACTAGTTTCTAAGATTTTCTTTTATTTAATTTTCTTTTATTTTTTGGTCAATTGACACATTTTTCATTGTATCGCATGCCAAGTTCGTAATAAAAATAAGGCATCTCACTGTTATTTGTCCAGTCATCCATATGCACATCAATTTTCCATTTACGGATCCATATTTTCAGCCTCCAAACCCCCGATAACGAATTGAAGCCGAGAATCGAAATATTAATTGTCAAATCGAATAAAAAATAAAGAAATTAATGGGATAAAAAACGTTAAATCAATCTATTTTTTTAAATCGTTGGTAAATGCTGATCATGGTTAGACCTCATGTGCTTGTGCTCAACGACTCCGATCTTGATTACATACTAGGCCCCTACATGCATAGACATCTGGACCTGCCACGGAACCATACATGCACCATGTTTTCTTTAATAAGGGGTGATCCATGCGTCCGGGTGCATGAGATACTCCCAAAATTATTTTTTTTTATAAACATGTAAAGTTAGGTGTATTTAATCTTAAAATTAAGTTTTACTGTTTTTGAATAATTTTAAATATTTTTTAACTTTATGTGTTCATGAAAAAATTAAATTAATAAGAAAATAGATCCCACATCCGGACGTGTGAGACCCCATGAATGCGGCTGGCCGCATCCGATCACTTCTCTTCTTTAATTGGGGATGAATTTCCAAGTTAATTTGATATTTTGAGTCACTAAATCTCCAGTAACAAATTGAAGCTAAGAATCTAAAAATGTTTTTTTGGATAGCTCAATAATCAAATATTAATGATCCAATCGAATGAAAAAATAAAGAAAACAATCAGATAAAATAAACACATTTTTCACAATATTTAGTAAATGCTGATCAGGGTTAGACGTCATGTTCTTCTGCTCAACGACCCTATCCTGATTACATCATAGCTAGGCCACTGCATGCATCGACAACTGGATCTGTCACCGGACTATACATGCACCATCATTTTCTTTAATTGGGGTTGAGCTTCAAAGTTAATTTGATATACATGAGATGTGATCCCGGCCTAGCTTAACATGCTTATGAAAAAAACTAAAAAAAATACTTCGAAATATGATTTTTAGGCCAGCCTAACTAACCAGATGTATCACATACATGTAAATAATTTGGCCAACTATCTTCCTTCCGTTCAAGGTGTAACCCACCTGGGGTATGATACTGTAACGCCCCAAGCCTAACAGTAAGGTATTGTCCGCTTTGGGCCTCGGCCCGCACGGTTTTGCCCCTTTGGGTTCACGTGCATCCCGTCCTTCCTCCCGTCCTTCCCCAAAAGGCGCCTCACTGAGATACCTGGCGACCTCCACTTATAGCCCAGACTCTCCCCCTCATCCTAACCGATGTGAGATATCACATTCACACCCCCTTTGGGCTCCAGCATCCCCGCTGGACACCATCGGCCGAAGGTCGGGAGTCGGCTCTGATACCATTTGTAATGCCCCAGGCCTAACAATAAGGTATTGTCCGCTTTGAGCCTCGGCTCGTACGGTGTTGCCCCTTTGGGTTCACGTGCATCCCGTCCTTCCCCAAAAGGCGTCTCACTGAGATACCTGGCGGCTTCCACTTATAGCCCAGGCTCCCCCCCTTATCCTAACTGATGTGGGATATCACAGATACAGTCTCAGCCCCCCATGTTAATGCATGATTCAAAATGCTTAGTTAGTTAATGTCCTCGTTAACGGCCATTCGAATAGTTAATTAATTACAAGTTTTTGAATTCTCGGATGCGGTGGCTGCAAATATCAGACTTCAGGACTAGCGAAATCATCATATATACATGATATGGTTGGTCACCTGTATATAACACATGAAGTTAGATCTTAGCTACAGCTAGGATTTGAGCAGTTTAGACATGATTGTTGGTGAGACAAGCACAGATTCAGTAAGTTGAATTCCAGCCAGGAGTGTATATTGACCTTAGAGCTCAAGCATCCTATTCTTATTTCCTGCTTGATATTAAAAGGAATCAACGTTTATTAACATGGTTTTTTAGCAGGTTGACCGGCCCTTGAAACCATTCATTTTTTACTCGTAAAGGGATGGATCAAAATTTTTTATTTAAATTCAAAACAAGGTAAGAATGAATCAACAACATCTTGACCTAAAGAATCCTAACCAGCATCGCATATATTTATTTATTTATTTTAAATTATAAATATATTTTTTAATCCTGTTCTTATTATATTTCAAAATCTCTCACATTACTTATTATTAATTATATTAACAAAATAAGAATCAATAAAAGACGTTTACATATATGCACGTAACTCTTATGGATAATTCTAGTTTTTTCTATCATTTTACAAATTCTCGCAAAAAAATGAAAAATATTTTTATAAATGCCAAAATTCATTTTGAATAAAGTATTTTATTAGCCTATTTTAATAAAGATACATTATATTTACTTATGTTTTGTTAAGTAATAACGTTTACTTTTTTAACTAATAAAATAATGAAGCATATAATATCTAAATTTTGTGTAGGTGTGTCATTATGTTTAGTATGTGTACAAATTTCTAAAATTATCACACTTGACTTGCATTTTTACTAGACCCTATCTTGACACCAACTTGAAATATCTCTGGAGGCTTATTGAAAAAATGTGAAGGTTGAATTGATCTTGTCCCAATTTGGTGTAAAAAATAAGTCAAATAAAATTTTAAGTTAAGCAAATCCTGACCCTGTCTCAAACCACCCGCCATTGACCTATCCGTGGGCCCTAACATTCCCACCAAGCCAAAACCTCATCCACATGCAGACAATGCAAATCCTTCCCAGTAGCATCTAATTAAGGAAGCCATTCTACCTCTCTTAACCTGTCTGGAATCTAGGATGACAGCAAGTGTGAGACAAAGTTGGTCACCTGAGTCCGTGGCCAGTAGTTTAGAAATGCTCGTTAGTGAGACAAGCACAGAATTAGTAAGTTGAATTCCAGCTAACTTTAGAAATGCTTAATAGTACTTTTTTATGCAAGACATGATACTGAGTCATGTAAACAACTAATATTGTTAAATCAATCAAAAATTAATATGATTAAAAATTGGCTTTTAACTTTAACAATCTTAATACTATAAAAGAACCAGTTAGAGACAGGATTTTTTTGCTAAAAGTACAACTTCAAAAATTTATCATTAAAAGCTTCTACAATGACTTCACATGAAGATCCTAAAGATAATCATTTTTAAGCTATTTAATTACAAATCATATTATTAGAGGGACATGATTAAAAAAATTGATGGTCACATGCAGAGAGAGAGAGAGAGAGAGAAGGCAAGGTGGAGAGATTTGAGTGGAATTCATGAAGAGATTTAAAGTTGGAGGATTTGGAAAAAGTGGGTAGGAATTGAGATATGTAATTTTCTTTTGATTTTTCTCGGTTTACTAAATTTATTGCATTATTTAATATATATATATATATATTGTGATGGTATGGAAAAATGTAGCATAAAATTGAGATATTAGGATTAGAAATTCTAAACCCTAATAGGGTAGAGAAGTGGAATTTTTCCATGAAGATGAAATGTGAGCATAAAACATAGATGAATAATTTTAGAATGATTTTTTTATTATGTAAGACAACAATGGTGTTAGAAAATTCGAGATAATATGAAACATTGGTGTCTCCAAATAAGTATTTAGAACTTTAAAATTTAGAAACTGGGAGTATTTGAGGACAGAATTAAGTAAGTAAATTTTATTTGGATGTAGATTAAAAGCAAAAAGGGATATTGGGATTGCATAGAGAACAAGTTAGAGATTTAGGGTGTGTTTGGCAATGGGTAAAAAATGTCAAGTTAAAACTTTTCAATCTAAAACTTTCTCCATAACTACTATATTTTTAATTATTTTTCTATATTTTCCTATACAACTACCTTACTTTTTAATCGTTTCTACACAACTACCCACACAACTAACTTATCTATTTTAACTGTATCATCTTTACTCATCATCATTACCCTTATCATATCACATCATTTGACAATTTTTACTCTTCAAAACTTTTCATCAAAAGTTTTATTCATTTTCAAACACACCCTTAGAAACTTCCACAGAAGGTAAGTAGGAATTTTTTTTACTTTTATTCGGATGCTCGTGGATGTTCATCGATGTTTATTTATTATGGGCATGAATGTTTTGTATTGGTTTGGATATTGTATTCAAGATTTTGTTAAAGATTTTTTTTTTTAAATTTCGTGGCTTTAATTATTTAATTAAGTTAAGTTGATTGAACAATTATTATGATTTAAGCATGGCTTATGGAATTTCTTATTAATTCAATTGTTTAAGTGCAATAATTAAGTATGAGTACATGAGTAAGACATGACGTATGAGTGCATTGTTGTATGTTTAGCATGATATAGGCATGATGATTATTTGAGCGAGCCAAAGAATATGCTGTGTATACTATGATATAGCCGTGTAAGATATTGATGGTTATTAGTCCACCGGATGAACTAGGGTGACTTGGATGATGATGGATGACGAGGATGTAGACGGATATTTGCATTGCATGAGCATTTGGAACATAAATACTTGCATGAAGATAATATAGATGAGCATATAAATTTTAGAGATTTTGATATTTTAGTTATTTTATGAAAATGATGGTTGTTTGGTTTAATATTTTAGTTTTACTATTATCATACTTATTGAGTTGGCCTAGACTTACGTTGTATTATATTGATGTTTTTAGATGGTAGGAATGAGATGGGAGCTCAACAGAGAGTTGGTGGTCAAAAGAGGATAAGAAGGGATCTTGGTCCATCGAGTTAAATATATATTCTAGCCTTTAAATTATTAGGAAAACTAGTTGGTATTTTTGTTGATGTAGAGATGAACAGAGTCGTGAGAACTTCTTCTATAAAACTTATTTTATTATAAAATTGATGTATGGATGTTGATGATGATAACTTGGATGAGATTTTGAACAATTTATTCTGTTTAGCTTTTATATAGTTCTATTATGTGTAGAGAAGACAGTATAATGTTAGAATGCCTGTACAGAGTGATTCTATCTAATGCCTCAACACCATAGTTCTGGGAAGATACTGTTGAATTTTCTGGTGAAATGCAATGACCTCTAGAAGGGAAAGATTAGCCATCGAGGTGTTACATGACATAACTAAGCATGCATAAGAAAACAAAAAAAATTCCATAGGAGTTCTTTTTTCTTGGGGCTAACCAAACTTGCCTTTTACCTGCAAGTCACACGGACATGGGCTCGTGTTGTGCACGCAGAGATTATCGTGTTTGGGCATTCTCAATGCCTACGAGGAAAAAAACAGACTGACTGACTCATCTCGATCCTGTGCCAGGTGAACCATGAAACCCAACCCCAGTCAAGATATCCCAGTCCACACGCAAAGGCCACCGCAGGACGAAATAGCTAGCCATGCATGCATAGAAGACCCAAAACCCTTCCCCCTCTCCATCTGTCTATATATTTCGGCCCTTGCGCTCTACCCTCATCACCTCTGAAACACATCTCCCCACTTCTTTCCATTTTCAAGTATCCCCCAAACTCAGTCCAAGTTCCAGGCGGAAATTCCAGACTCAACAAAAGAACAAAGACAAGAAGACATCTACTTTCGGCTCATAAATGGCTTCTCATGGGAAGAATGTCTTGCTGGCTGTATGTATCATTTTGATGCTTTTACTCCTGAGTTCCCAACCTCTCGTTGCCTCAAGGCCTTTGGACGGAGAAGGACGATCAAAGAAAAGGTTTTTTAAATTACAGTCCCTCCAACAGAGTCCTGGAACACCTACGGGAGAGTCGGGATGCTCCAACGGAGGAGCAGGAGGAAATCGAAAGTGTCCACCGAGATCAGCCGCCAGTGTGCATCATGAATGATGCTACAATAGCTTCATTTAAATTCTTATCGATAATGCCATTTGGTATAGAGCCCATACCCACCATGATTAGATTTCTTGATCTTCTGCAATTGTTTTCCATACAACTAGTTTCTCGGATTATACAAACATGTATTCGTTTGTTCGTTTTTCTTTTCTTTTTTGTCAATTGATACATTTCTGATTGTATTGCATGTCAAGATCGTAATAAAAATAAGGCATTTTAATATTATTTATCCAATGGTTCACGTGCACAACGAATTTCCATTTCTGGTCCATATTCTGAGCCATCAAATCCCCAAGAACGAAGTCCCTTTTTTTGTTTTTGTATAATATACTTTGTATCATTAAAAAAAAATCCCCAAGAACTAAATGGAGCCTAGAACTAAATATTAGTGATCAAATTGAATGAACAAATTCAGAAATTAATGTGATAAAATAAACCAAAATTTTAAAATCTTTAGTAATTGCGGTTCATGATTAGACCTCATGTTCTTGTACTCAACAATTCCGATCTCTGGTACATATAGGGGTGGGAATCGGGCGCGGGTCGGGGCGGGTCAGGGTGTGCCCAACCCTGACCCTCATTTTCAAAAATCTTATTTGACCCTTATTTTATACCGGGTCGGGACAAGGTCGGTTTGACCCTTACTTTTTTCTACAAGGTCTCGGGACAAAATTCGGGTCGGTATCGGGTCAACGGGTCGGGTAAAAAACTGCGGGTCAAGTAAGAAGTTTTTAAAAATTTATAAAACTATCAAGTATAAAGACAAATTTATATTAAATTTAACTACTATATGCTTGAATCTATTATTAATCAGTCAAAGTAAATATAAATAATTAAATAAAACATGAATATTAGCATTGAACGAGGTTTTTCTTTTTAATGTAAAATATCAGAAAACAGGTCAGCAGGTAGGTCCGCCCTGACCTGCCTTGACCCGCCCCACCACCCTGTTAAAAAATCGAATTTTGCCCCAACCCGCATTTCTTTAAAAATATCAAAAACCCGACCCGACTCGCCCCCGCCGGGTACTCATTCCCAACCCGCCCCGGTATTAAACAGGGGCGGGTCACGGGTCGACCTGCCCCGATTCCCACGCCTAGGTACATAGTAGGCCATTGCATGGATAGGCAACTAGACCTACTTGGAACCATGCGTATCATTGTTTTCTTTATTTGGAGTTGAATTTTGAAGTGAGATATATCTCAATTGCAAAATGATCCCTATGTACACTAGAATGATATAATACTTTATATAATAATTTATTCATGTAAAAATTTTATTTTAAATGATCTAAATGTTAAAAATACAACTTTAAATAAATATTTATATTAAACTTTATCATTGCATTGGTTTCACCTCATTTTAGTATTGGGCCTATGTGCATGTTTAATTTTGATGAAAATTTGGGGTGTGTTTAGCAATGGGTAGAAAAATGTCATTTAAAAACTTTTCATTCTTAATAATTATCCAATTCTTTAATTGTTTCTTTACATATTTCTATACAATTATCATACTTTTCAATCATTTTTACATAACTACCCACACAAATCACCTATATATTTTAATTTTATTCTTTTTGCTCCTCATCATTACCATTATCATATCATATTATTTTAAAATAGACCCAACACATATTAAAATATAATAATACATTATACAATTACTTATTCATATAAAAATATACTTTAGACAATTTAGATATTGAAAATATCACTTTAAACTTGAAATTGATGTTAAACTATTTTATTATGTCAATTTTGCACCATTTTAAAATAGGCCACTGAATGCATCGACAACTGGATCTGTCACGGGACCATACATGCACCATCATTTTCTTTAATTGGGGTTCAGCTTCAATGTTAATGTGATTTACATGGGATGTGATCCCGTTAGGCCTAGCTTAACATGTTTATGAAAAAAAAACGAAAAAAAATACTTCCAAATATGATTTTTAGGCCGGCCTAAGCACTTAGGCCAGCCCAACCAGATGTATCACATACATGCAAATAGTTTGGCCAACTATCTTCCTTCCGTTCAAGGTGTAACCCACCTGGGGTATGATACAGTCTCAGCCCCCCATGTTAATCCATGATTCAAAATGCTTAGTCAGTTAATGTCCTCGTTCACGGCCATTCGAATAGTTAATTAATTACAAGTTTTTGAATTCTCGGATGCGGTGGCTGCAAAGATCAGACTTCAGGACTTGCGAAATCATCATATATACATGATATGGTTGGTCATCCGTATATATGTACGTTGCGCAGCACGAGAAGTTGTTAGATCTGAGCTGCAGCCAGGATCGGAGTACTGAATTTTATAGAAGAAAATTAAGATGAAAGTTGCAGGGATGAAGAACTGGAATACGTTTTCCTGTTAGCATGAACAGATACCGAACTTAACGGCCCTTCTAAGCTCTATCAACTCTCTCTACACTACTCTAATCAACACAAACAAGCCCCTCCTCCGCCATTTCCTGCCCCCTGATGTTATATTTTCTTTTTTCTTTTAATGCAACTAGCTAGGCACGACGCTTTACACTTGCTGTCCTAACTGTCTCTTGCACTCTTGTCTCTGACTAGCCACCATTGTCCTATCGGCGGGCCCTAACATTCTCACCCAGCCAAAACATGAACCACATGCAGACAATGCATATCCTTCTCACTAGCATCTAATTAAGGAAAGCATTCTACCTCTCACAACCTTTCTGGAATCTAGGATGGCAGCAAGTGTGAGACAAAGTTGGTCACCTGAGTCCGTGGCCAGCAGTTTAGAAATGCTTGTTAGTGAGACAAGCGCAGAATCATTAAGTTGAATTCCAGCCAAGATTGTATATTGACGATGAGAGCTTAAGCATCCTATTCCTATATCCTGCTTGATACGAAAACAAATCAACCTCTTTTAACATGGTTTCTTAGCAGATCTATTTTTGACAAAGTAAAATTTATATTTTTCAACCTTTCAACTGACCTATTTTTGATAAAGTAAAATTTATATATATATATATATATATATATATATATATATTTTACTTGGAACAGGGATGAGTCAAATTTTTTATTCAAATTCAAAATAAGGTAAGAATGAATCAACTATCTCTTGACCTAAAAAATCTTGACCTGCCTTGGATATATTTATTAATTATAAATTATAAACATATTTTTTAATCTGGTTATTATTTTATTTCAAAATCCTCACATTACTAATAATTAATTATATTAATGAAATAAGAATCAATAAGAGACATTTACATATATACATGTAACTCTTATGCATAATTTTAATTTTTCTATCATTTTAGAAACTCTCACAAAAAATGAAAAATATTTTTATAAATGGAAAAATTCATTTTTGAATAAAGTATTTTTATTAGCCTATTCTAATAAAGATACATTATATTTACTTATGTTTTGTTAAGTAATAATGTTTACCTTTTAAAAGTAAAATAATGAAGCATATAATATCTAAATTTTGCATAAATGTGTCTTTATGTTTAATATGTGTACAAATTTCTAAAAGTACTTTACTTGACCTGCATTTTTAGCTTCCTAATACGAACTTGAAGTATGTTTCGAAACCTATTGAAAAAAATGTGATGGTTGAATTGTAAGGACCAGGTATTTTATTTTATTTTATTTTCACTATAACTGTTCTCTATTTTATGAGGTAACTTATGAACATGCCACTAGGAGTTTATGATATTAATTGATGCATAACATATATGAATATGGCATCTAGGGGACATATAGTGCATATATGCTTGTATTATGATCTTAGCACATTGAGTATAAATTTAAATGTGTATGATTAGTGTGTCATTGTTGACCACTATAATTATTTTTTCCCTTCACAAAGTAAGTATGGGATTCGACTTGACCGGTCAGGTCGCGGGGGTGAAGGGGATAGCGTCCTTTGGGGGGGTGAAGAGGGCAGCGTCCTCGGAGAAATTTTTAATTATTAAGTTGTAGGAGCGGAAAATTAAATACTAAGTGCGACTAAACCCGACCCATGCCCCGGCCTGACTCAATGGATTCAATTAACATGGGCAGCCCGTGCTCTAGGGCTTCGTTTTTCCATTTTGCGCCCGACTGTCCTTCCTTCTTCTCCTCTCCTTGTTCTTCGCTCCTCCTCTTCTTTCTCTTCCACTCAGTTCGAACCACCTGCGGATCTCTTAAGGAAAACTATACCGACTGCCTTGAAGGTTATAGATCCTAGTTCAGGAAGCTCCGAAGCTCTGAATCTCTGCAATCCAAATCTAGTGCCACTGTTTTGAGAGAAATCATGGTTAAGGTAAGTAGATGTCGCCTCTTCTTGATTTAGTGATGAAATTTTATGTTAAACGTGATGTGAGACTAGTGGGAATGTGTAACACTTGGCAACCTCATGATATAAGGCATAGGGTTCGTAACAATTAGAGTTCATGGGGAATTTGCTTTGAATGTACGATTTCTATGATATAAAAGACTTCTTAGCAGTTTTCATATTGTTGAAATGTTATATGAATTGATTCCCCTCAAACGAGAGTATGAATTGAAGGTTCTTTCATTTCGCACTTATTATGTGTTTGATAAAATGCTTGTGTGACAGATTTATATGTTGAATTTAAATTTTGTTGATGTTGTATGTGCGGTTTGTGACATGTTTCTTTGTCCGTTATGTATGATGTGTTATTTAAAATGGTTGGTTCTAAAATGGTTGTTCATGACCCCTGATTGACATGAGGAGAGAGTTGTTCATGGCCCTTGATAGACATGAGTAGATGATTGGTTGTGTTATTCTATTTATACATGGTTATATGCATACGATTTTGGGAGTGGGTATTGGACCAATATGTGTTAGCTTGATCACTACATGTGCATCCATCATTTTACTTGTTTTTCACTTTGTGCTAACCACTATCTACTTGTTGGGTCTATTTAGACTCATATCGTTTGTTATCGTGCCTTTAGATCATAGGCCAAGTGGAAAACTTCAAGATGAGACAAGTTGAAGATCAAATTTGAGAGACCATAGCACAATATTTTAATTTCGGTCCTATTAAATTTGTGCTCTTTTGATAATCATATATGTAGACAATTATTGAGGCGAATTCACTTTGACAATTATATTGTATTTGGTATTTCGGATTGGATTATGATCCCTGTGGATGCACATATGCATGATCATTATATTTTCTTGATGTGTAAGGGTTATATTCAATAATTTTTCTTCTATATGAATGTCCTTATTATATGAAGATGCATGTATATAAATATAGGATTGAATGTTACAGATTGAAATGTTTATGAATATCAGGTCATGTATTCCATATTACCCCTTGTATATTATGGGGAGATGCTGCCGAATTGTTCTTAGGTTGTGTAGCACCCATTGACTAGTTATTAAGTATTTCTAGGAATGAGGTGTTACATGAACTTATCTTGTCCCAACTTGGTATAAAAAATAAATCAAATAAAATTTTGAAAAGTAGAACCAGAGTTGAGTAAATCCTGATCCAATATGACCCGCTCCATTCCCGCTCCTAAATGCTTAATAGTACTTTTTGTTGCAAGATATAATAGTCAGTCGTGTAAACAATTAATATTGTTAAACCGGTCAAAAATTAATATTGTTAAAAATTAGCTTTTAACTTTAACAATATTCAACATTGTAAAAAAAAAAAACCTTTTAGCGACAAGATTTTTTGCTGAAAGTACAACTTCAAAAAATTATCACTAAAAGCTTTTACAATTACTTGACATAACTTAACTGCAACAGCATCACAGTTCAAATTTATAAAAATAATAACAAAGTTCAGCATTACTGGAAATAAATTTTCTTGTAATGGAAGAATTATACATGAATTTATCGCCGCGTTGTTGAAACTTTCAAGGGATAGCAGCTGCATGTCACACAGACATCGGCTCGTGCTGTGCACGCAGAGATGGTCGTGCTTGGGCATTTACCGGTTAAAAAACGGACTGACCCACCCATCCTGATCCTGTGCCCCGTGACCCATTAAACCCAACCCTAGTCAAGATATCCCATTCCACACGCAAAGGCCACAGCAGGAAGAAATAGCTAGCCATGCATGGAAGACCCACAGCTCTTCCCCCTCTCCATCTCTCTATATATTTCGGCCCTTCCGCTCTACCCTCACCACCTTAGAAACATATTTCCCCACTTCTTTCCATCTTCAAGTATCCCCCCAAACTCAGTCCAAGTTCTAGTGCACGGAATTCCACACTCAACAAAAGAAGAAAGAAAAGAAGACATCTACTGTCGGCTCATAAATGGCTTGTCATGGGAAGAATGTCTTGCTGGCTGCATGCATCATTTTGATGCTTTTGCTCTTGAGTTCCCAACCTCGCGTCACTTCACGGCCTTTGGATGGAGAAGGGGGATCAAAGCAAAGCTTTTTTAAGCTGCAGTCCCTCCAACAGGGTTCTGGAACGCCTCCGGGAGAGTCAGGATGCTCCAACGGAAAAGCAGGAGGAAATCGAAATTGTCCACCGAGATCAGCCGCCAGAGTGCATCATGCATGATACTATAATAGCTTCATTTAAATGCCTATCGATAATGCCATTCGGCATAAAACCCATATCCACCATGATTAGATTTCGTGATCTTCTGCAATGGTTTTCCATACAACTAGTTTCTCAGATTATACCGACATGTATTCATTTGTTTGTTTTTCTTTTCTTTTTTATCATTTGATACATTTTTTTATTGTATTGCGTGTCAAGATCGTAATAAAAATAAGGCATTTCAATATTATTTATCCAATCGTTCACATGCACATCGAATTTCCATTTCTAGGTCCATATTTCGAGCCATTAAATCCCCAAGAATTAAGTCCCTTTTTCGCTTTTTTACAATGTACTTTCTACCATTAAAACAAATCCTCAAATTGGATGAACAAATCTAGAAGTTAATGGAATAAAAAAGCCAAAATTTTAAAATCTTTAGTAACTGAGGTTCATGATTAGACCTCATGTTCTTGTACTCAACAACTCCGAACTCTGGTACATTGTAGGCCAGTGCATAGATAGGCAACTGGACCAGCTAAGGAACCATATGTACCATTGTTTTCTTTAGTTGAAGTTGAATTTCGAAGTGAGATATATCTCCGCCGCAAAATGTGCCCAACGCATACGACAATGATATAATATTTTATATAATCATTTATTCATTTAAAAATTGTATTTTAAATAATCTAGATTTTAAAAATACAACTTTACGATAGATATTTACATTAAACTTTATTATTACATTGATTTTACCTCATTTTAATATTCGGCCAATACATATGTTTAATTTAGATGAGAATTTAGGATGTGTTTGGCAATAAGTAGAAAATGTCAAGTTAAACTTTTCAATTTAAAATTTTCATTCTCTATAATTATCCAATTATTTAATCATTTTTTCATATTTTCTTATATAACTTCCATACTTTTCAATCAGTTTCAACACAAATACCTATGTAAATCATCTATCTATTTTAACTTTATTCCTTTTGCCCCTCATCAACCTTTATCATAAAATATTATTTTTTCAACTTAACAACTTTTATAGCAAAAACTGTTCGTCCCCACACACATCCTTGTAGTAGATAATTTTAAATGCGATAAGTAGAGTAGATATCTTAATCCTAATCAAGTAGGCCATGTTTTGCATAAAACTACACCGTGCAATCATATACCCTATAATATGATTCTATATATATGTATATGTACAGGGTCCCACTTCTATGAAACTTCTTTTCTGTGTAACCCCCTCTATATTTAAAATTTTGATGGTTCTCGAAAAATCTACTCCATCTATGAATTTATCATAATTTATATTATCATGGAGACCTTTTCATTTGTTCACTATCATTGTATATGGATCTCATCTATAAATGTGTAAAATAAACATAATAAAATGACTTAATCCTAAAATATCAATTTTAAAGTATTATTTTCAACATTTAAACTGTCTAAAATATCATTTATATATGAACAAATGATTATCTAAAATATTATTACATTCTAATTTATATGTAAGTGGATCTAAGCAATTTTTATAATTTATGCATGAATATATAATTTTCATAATTTTCACATAAGCGAGACTGAAACACACACACAAATATATATGTATGAGAACCCTTCCTATGCAGATGGATTGCACCATAATTATAGTGCAATCCACTATAAAATGGATCTAACATATATTTAAATGTAATAATATATTATAGAATCATTTATTCATATAAAAAATATACTTT
The DNA here is from genome assembly GCA_030490835.1 of Annona cherimola. Taxonomy (NCBI): domain Eukaryota; kingdom Viridiplantae; phylum Streptophyta; class Magnoliopsida; order Magnoliales; family Annonaceae; genus Annona; species Annona cherimola. The sequence goes on along the minus strand of JASFXW010000144.1, from coordinate 48,421 downwards.
AGAAGATTTAGATATTGACAATACGAGTTTAAACTTAATATTTATATTAAACTATTTTATTATATTGATTTTATACAATTTTAAGATGGGGTTCATACACATGGTTGATTTAATTGAAAATTGGTATGCTAATAAAGTAAATAGTTCTAAATACAACAGGTGGGACAAATTTTCTATTTGTGATCAAGTGGATCCTACTCTCACACACTAGATTAATTTTCTTTATATATATGAGAGTGTATCGAGTATTGTACCATAACTTATGATATGGTTGGCTTAAAATGGGCCCCCTATGCACTTAAATATATTAATAATTTATATATTTATTTAGATATATATAAATTATATCTTAAATAATTTATATAATTTATATGTTGAAAAAAAATTTTAAATTATTATTTACATCATACTATTTTATTACTTTAAATTAGTACCGTTTTCATATGAGACCTATACACATCTCCAATTTAGATGGAAATCGACATGTTAATATAATAAACAATTCTAAATACAATAGTTAGAATAACTGATATTTTATGATCATATGGGGCCTACTTTGAGCCAAATGTACTATAACTTGCAGTGCAGATAACTGCAATTGATCAAAACTCTAATAATACATTATATAATTGTTTATCTATATAAAAAATCATATTTTAGATGGTTTAGATATTGAAAATACTACTTTAAAATTGATATTTGTATTAAATTATTTTATTATATTGATTTTGTATCATTTTAAGATAGGACATTTGCACGTGTTTGATTTAGATGAAATTTATATATAATTAACATAAATAATTCTAAATACGATGTGTGTGGTAGATATTAATTACATAATCAATTGGGCCTACTTTCTATGGTGAAGTTCAATTGTACTCGAATAATATATATAAACATATGTTACCATGCAAATGGATTGCCTTGCAAGATGAGTCCTACACATATTAGAATATTATGACACTTTATAAATTATTTATCTACATACAATTCATACCTTAGACAGTTTAGATGTTGGAAAATACCACTTTAAAATTAATATATATATATATATTAAATGATTTTATTACGTTTGTTTTGTACCATTTTAAGATGGTGCTCATATGCATATTGAATTTGGATGAAAATTGATATGTTAATAAAGTGAATAATTATAAATAAAATGGATAAGTAGATTTTTTATTCGTGATCAAATGGACTTCATAGTGCATGGATTGCACAATGCAATCACATGCGCTAGATCAATTTTCATACATATATATACTAGGCCTGCTCCAATGAAACCCTTGTTCTATTAAATCCCTCATTTTTAATATCTTGATGGTTAATAGAAAATTTATTCCATCTATTCTATTTAACATCATTATAATATCATACAAATCCACTCATTTGGTTAGTAGCATTGTATATAGATCACATAAATAAATTTGTAAATCAATATAATAAAATAATTTCATCAAAAATTAATTTTAAATAAAATTTTCATAGAAAATCCACTCTATGAATGAAGAATTTTGTAAAATATTATTATGTTCATGTGTAAAATGAATGGATATAAGCATTCTAATTCGCACTTGAATAAATTTATTTTTGAGAAAATGTTGCTCATGCACGCATTTGATTTGGATAAAACTTGAATTTGTTACTAAACAAATTATGTTAAATATAATAAATAGATTGAATTTTGTATCAATCATCGGGATCCAAAAAATGGAGGGAGTTACACGAAATTGATTCTATGTATCTCACTTATATATATGCTCCACTTCTATGAAACCCCTCTTCTTTATAGCTATTTTCATTTTTAAGATTTTAATAGTTGATACAAAATTCAATTCATTTATTGTATTTAACATCATGTATATTATCATAAAAATTCTTTCGTTTGTCTGATATCACTATCTATATGCCTCATCCACAAATATGTAAAATCAATATAATAAAATAATTTAATTCTGAATATTAATTTTTAAGTTATATTTTTGATATCAAAACACCTAACATATCTCCACTATGCGGATAAATGATTCTATAAAGTGTTATTATGTATACTAATGAATCTGATATTTTCTCTAATTAACACTTGAATATATTTTTTCCTAAGCAAATATAGCCTATGCATATATTTTATTTGGATGGGATCTGGTCTCTCAGTTAGACAAGCAATATAAAATATAATTAATGGATTGAATTTTGCATCAATCTTTAATAACATACACTGTACCACACAAACAACCCCCCCCCCCCCCCCCCCCCCCCCCCCCCCCCTCCGTCACTTCCTGCTCCCTGATTTTGTTCTCTGTTTAATGCAACTAGCTAGGCAAGACGCTTTACACTTTGCTACCCGGTCCGTCTTTTGCGCACTTCTCTCTAACTACCCACCATCGGCCTGTCGATGGGCCCTAACATTCCTACCCAGCCAATACATGAACCACATGCAGACAATGCAAATCAATCCTTTTCACTAGCATCTAATTAAGGAAAGCATTCTATCTCTCATAACTTGCCTGGAGTCTAGGATGGCAGCAAGTGTGAGACAAAGATGGTCATCTGAGTCCGTGGCAAGCAGTTTAGGAGTGCTCGTTGTTGAGACGAGCAAAGAATCAGTAAGTTGAATTCCAGCCAAGAGCATATATTGACTATGAGAGCTCCAAAAAAGATAAGCATCCTATTCATATGTCCTGCTTGACACAAAACGAGATTCAACGTTTATCAACATCGTTTCTTAGCAACGCTTAAAAGTACTTTTTGCTACAAGATATGATGGTCAGTCATTGTAAAAAATCGTCTTTTAACTCTAACGACATTAATGCTGCAAAAAATAACCTTTCAGCGACAGAATTTTTTGCTGAAAGTACAATTTCAAAAAATTATCACTAAAAGCTTTTACAATGACCTGACATAACTTAGCTGCAACAGGATCATCACAGTTCAAATTTATAAAAAAAAATAATAATAAAGTTCAGCATTACTGAAATTAAATTTTTTTTGTAATGGAAGAACTATAGATGAATATGAAAGGATAATTCCCTTTAAGAGAGATTTGATTTTGACGTTTTTTGATTACCTAGTGTTGGATGGGCGTTGTCGAAAATTTGAAGGAATAGCAAGCTGCAAAATATGAGTGGTCGGTATTTTGTGTATGCAATGTCTTGCCTCATTTTTATTCTCATTAACTGCATACCCGAGAACCGTTGTTTGCGTTGACGAAGCTAGGGGGACGTTTGGAAATCTCATGTGGGAAATATGGGAGGGAATTTGTGGGAGCACGGGTATCGAGGCACATCATCCATCAATCAAGCATCATAATTTTCCACTTTTACCCCTATATTCTAATCATTTTTCCTATCAACTACTTTCTAACAAACCTATTTATTCCAACTTTACTCCTATCATTTCATATCAATCACACAACTTCCAAAATATTCCATTTTTTACACCCACCAAATACCATATTTCCTACAACTTTTACATTCCCAAACGCCTCCTAGAACACGAGATAAAAGGAGGCGTGCAGAGAGACGTATGGTATGACCCATGACGCCTGCATGGAGGCCTTGTTGCTGGCCATTAATGCACGTTGATACTTGGGAGCTGCCTGCCGATACTCGGGAGTTGCTGGCCTTTTGCGCTTCATGGGAATTGTTCCTACTTCCAAATTTTCCAACAAGCCACCGGCCAGCGATCCACTGTCGGCCTCATTTTGGATTTTCTGCTGGGCATTATTTTCGTCAATCGTGATAGTTGTACTTTCTTCCAAATGCAATTTGGGATCAATTAACTTTTCAAAATAAAAATAACCTTGATAAAAATAAAAGTTAAAAAATTTTAAAATAAGAGTGTTTGGCAATCAATAAAAAATATCAAGCTAAAATTTTTCAATTTTAAACTTTTTATTCTCTATAATTATCTTATTTTTAAACATTTTTTTCATATTTTCCGTATAACTACCCTACTTTTCAATTATTTCTACACAATTACTCATACAATTAACATATCTATTTTAGCTTTATTTTATTTACTCTTCATCGTTACTTTGTTTATTTTTAATTCAAAAATTTTTATACAAAAAAATTTTCACTCAAAAATTTTATCAGTTCCTAATCACACTCTAAAAATTTGAAAATCACCTTAGAGGTGCAACCGTATAGAAGCAACAATAATGTAAAAGAGATGTCATTTCTAACTTCGGGTGTGTTTGAGAATGGATAAAACTAGTAGTGAAAAGTTTTGGAGAGTAAAAATTGTCAAATGATGTGATATGGTAAGGGTAATAATGAGGAGTAAAAAGGATAAAGTTGAAATAGATAGTTTAGTTGCGTGAGTATTTGTGTAGAAGTGATTGAAAAATAAGATAATTGTATAGGAAAATGTGAAAAAGTAATTAAAAAATATGATAGTTGTGGAGAGTGAAAAGTTTTAACTTGACATTTTTTAACCATTGCGAAATACACCCTTCATTTGTTACGACATCTAATCCATCTATCGTGATTCGGTCTTTCGTATATACAATTTAATATAACTCTAAACATTTTTGCCACCTAGACGATTGATGGAGTATACGCTCTGTATATTGCATTTAAGATCATTTGTTTTATAAGATAAAAATTTATCCAAATTAAAAATACACATGAGACACATTTGCTTCAAAAGTACAGATTTTCTCAAACTAGTTTGGTTCAAAAATATTTTTTTATTTATTTTTATTTTTTTATAAACATGGTAATCTAGCTATATATTAAGTTTTACCATTTTTAAATATTTGTATATATAATTGGATTAATATATTTATAAAAAAAATTCAAAAAAATATTTTTAAATAGGTACGAAATCTTAAAACTTAATTTATAGGTTAATTATAACTAGACTCACATGTTTATAAAATAGTCGAGAGCTGCCTGCCGATACTCGGGAGTTGCTAGCCTTTCGCGCTTCATAGGAAGTTCCTACTTCCAAACTTTCCGACACGCCACTGGCCAGTGAGGAGGGCCAACCCATGGGAAGCGCTTTCTACGTTTTTCTCGTCGGAAGCGTCATCTCCACCGTCAATTTCTAACGGAAGGCTAGGATGAGAGGGGGCATTTCAGGAAACTGAAAAAACAAAAGTTAGGCATGGAAATGAAGTCGTCCTACTCGCCGGCTGGATTGTCGGAGCTCACGAAATGAATGGAAATTTGCCATTTGATTATTAGGGCAGTGGAGATGGGTTTCGGTTTTCCTCGTCTCAAATTCGAAGACGACATATTTGAAGAGAGAAGCAGCCAGATTCGAAGACACTTGAAGAGGGAAGCGGATGCATGGAGATCTTCATTGTTGGGGTAGGTTTAATGGGTTTTATCTTCTTCTTCCTTAACGGTGGCCAGCAACCAGTTGGCCATGGAAGATTGGGCATCGGATGATTTAATGGGTTTTTATCGTCTTTTTCTTGCTAGTAGGCATTGATTTTTTAGCAGATTTATCGATAGAGTATGAATCTGTTGTGGCTTCGCTATTAGGCGTCAGATTGATGGACTGGATCTTTGGATGATAGCCGGCGGAGATTGAACCGATAATGCCATGGCTGCCTCATTGAGGTATGGAAGATGGGTAACGCAGAAGATCAATGCAGCGATAACTAACACATTTTTACAAATCCAGTTATTGAAAACTTGTTTGCAGTCATGACCCATCTCGTTTGGGATACTACCGAAAATGGTGGAGATGGAGGTTGCTGTCGCTGGCTTTCGTACAGATTCCCCTTATTGGTGTCGGGCTTGAAGATCAGGAAGGTTTATGGATGATCGGAAATGAAGAAGATGGTATGGACACTTTTCTGAGATTTCCTCTTTATTAGTCGGCTTTGATTATCCAGTTGTCGTCGCTAGTGATGAGGATCTTGTAAACCCAATAACAACCATGGCTCTTGTGCGTGTGCTCTAGGTGGGGAGTTGAGACGATGGTGATGGAGCACCAAAACGATGCTCCGGCGGTGCATTTTCTAATTGTACACACTAACTTTTTTTGGGCGAAATAACTTGAAATTTCAAACAACCTCAGAATTACGATTGCTTACATAATTTGACTAAAATAAATCAATAAAGAAAATATACTTATTAAATTATAAAATCAAAATATGTAATATGTTTTAGTATTATAAAGAGAATATACTTGTTAAATTATAAAATCAAAATATGTAATATTTTTTAGTATTTTAATGAAAATTTAAAATTTTCTATTATTCTATTTTTAAATTGATATTGTCTTCCATAACACATGAATCGTTATAATCAAATCCATCTTCACATCGATTATGTAGCACATATGATAATTAAATTTTAAGTGAGTTTCTTAGTAGCTATATAAATGCCACAATTTATGTATAATCTGAAATTTTATTTTTAATATTTTATTTATTTTATAAATTTTGAATGCCCTTAAAATTTTTTCTTGGTAAAATTTGGAAATTTTTAAATTAATATTTTTTTGCTCATGATATATGTCTGGATTCATTTTTCTCCAAACGCCCATTTTAAAAATTTTAAAATGAAATAAATTTAAAAAAAATATCAAATTGGATGCATGAATATACATTTTAAATTATACATTTACGTGATATAATCATTGAATCTATGATTGTACATACATTTTAAATTATATGTTTACATAATATAATCATTGTTACTAATTTTTAAAAGTAAATTTTAATCATTAATATATTTTCAAAGTTTGTAAAATGTATATGTGTCCTGCGGGCCTCTAAAAAATGAATAAATATTTTTAAAAAGAAAAGTAATTATATATAGTCGTCGAGTTACCTCTTGAATTTATCTTACATATGTTTTTAAATTCTTTTTATCATTTTGTAGGCCACGTCTAGAAGTATTTTCTGAAAAATAAATTATGAAAATACATATGTGTCCCGCGGGCCTTCACAAATGAATATTTTGGATTTTTTAGAATATATGAATGTCCCACGAGCCTAAAAAGATCATAGATTTATTTAATAAAAATGTATAAATGTCCCACGGGCCTCAAAAAATGAATATTTTATTTTTATAAAAATGTATACGTGTCCCGTGGGCGTCCAAAAATGAATATAATGTTTTCTAAAAATATATAAATGTCCCGCGGACTTCAAAAAATGAATGTATTATTTTTATAAAATATATAAATGTCCCACGGGTCTCAAAAAATGAATATTCTGTTTTTATAAAAATGTATACGTGTCCCGCAGGCGTCCAAAAATGAATATAATATTTTATAAAAATTTAAATGTGTCCCACGGGCCTCAAAAAATGAATATTTTGTTTTATAAAAATGTATACGTGTCCCGTGGGCTTCCAAAAATGAATATAATGTTTTCTAAAAATATATAAATGTCCCGCGGTCTTCAAAAAATGAATGTATTGTTTTTATAAAATATATAAATGTCCCACGGGTCTCAAAAAATGAATATTCTATTTTTATAAAAATGTATATGTGTCCCGCGGGCGTCCAAAAATGAATATAATATTTTATAAAAATTTGAATGTGTCCCACAGGCCTCAAAAAATGAATATTTTGTTTTATAAAAATGTATACGTGTCCCGTGGGTGTCCAAAAATGAATATAATGTTTTCTAAAAATATATAAATGTCCCGCGGGCTTCAAAAAATGAATGTATTGTTTTTATAAAATATATAAATGTCCCACGGGTCTCAAAAAATGAATATTCTGTTTTTATAAAAATGTATACGTGTCCCGTGGGCGTCCAAAAATGTATACGGAAGTGATGGAACACGATTTAACAGTACTCCGACGGTCCATCAGCTAATCATGCACGCGCAGAACATTTTTTACCGAACATGAGCCACATGCAACCTTTTTCTCCTTCTCGCTCACTTGAAGTAAATAAATTTACACTTTTATTTTAAATTAATTAATTACAATAATAATAAATCATAATTATTATATTAATACTTTAAATTTTTAATATAACTTGTAATAATATTATTTTATAATTTTAATAAATTTTGTTATAAAATTTCTATTAAATATAGTTATTTGCTAAATTAACCATTTAACCAATCCCAAAAAGTAACATATATTTATATATTAAAAATGAATATTTTATTTTCTAAAAATATATATGTATCCCGCGGGCCTCCAAAAATGAATATTTGTTTACTAAAAATCTATATATGTCCCGCGGGCCTCCAAAACTGAATATTTTGTTTTCTAAATATATATATGTGTCCCGCGGGCCTCCAAAAATGAATATTTTACTTTCTAAAAATATATACATGTCCCACGGTTGTCCAAAAATGAATATTTTGTTTTCAAAAAATATATATGTGTCCCGCGGGCCTCCAAAAATGAATGTTTTATTTTTCTAAAATATATAGGTGTCCTGCAGGGGTCCAAAAAATGAATATTTTATTTTTCTAAAATATATACGTGTCTCGCGGGCTTCCAAAAATGAATATTTTGTTTTTCTAAAATATATACATGTCCCGCGGGCCTCCAGAAATGAATATTTTGTTTTCTAAAAATATATATGTCCCGCGGGCCTTAAAAAATGAATGTTTTATTTTTTCTAAAATATATAGGTGTCCTGCGGGCGTCCAAAAAATGAATATTTTATTTTTCTAAAATATATACGTGTCCCGCGGGCGTCCAAAAATGAATATTTTTTTTTTCTAAAATATATACGTGTCCCGCGAGCGTCCAAAACTGAATATTTTGTTTTCTAAAAATATATATGTGTCTTGCGGGCCTCCAAAAAATGAATATTTTGTTTTCTAAAAATATATGTGTCCCGCGGGCCTCCAAAAAATGAATATTTTATTTTCTAAAAATATATATGTGTCCCACGGGCCTCAAAAAATGAATATTTTGTTTTCTAAAAATATATATGTGTCCTGCGGCCTCCAAAAATGAATATTTTGTTTACTAAAAATCTATATATGTCCCGCGGGCCTCCAAAACTGAATAGTTTGTTTTCTAAATATATATGTGTTCCGCGGGCCTCCAAAAATGAATGTTTTATTTTTCTAAAATATATACATGTCCCGTGGGCCTCAAAAATTAATATTTTATTTTCTAAATATGTATATATGTCTCGCGGGCCTCTAAAAATGAATGTTTTGTTATTCTAAAATCTTCTGTGCAAAATTTTTGTTTACATATGTTTCTGAAATCTGTTCTAATAAATTCCTTTGTAGGCATGCCTGCAGTGTTTTTAGAATTTTTCATATTTTTTTTATTAAAGATTCAATAAAAATTTTAATCTTTTCTAATTTGTGTGCTTTTTGCACTAATTACATAATTTCGCTAAATATACAGAAAGAAAAATATTGAGCTAATCCATAATAAATAACAAACTCAGATATGTGCCCAAAAGTGAATTTGCGATTAATTAAGGCATTTGCCGCATCATGTTAAACCTCGCACAGATACACGTATTTTCCATGGTCAAAATAATGCAGCGATTTTGACTGAAAAATGCCCAATTTTGACCGATTTTGACCAAGTCTGACATCTCCCGTAAACATGCCTTCGGTGACGCATAGTTTTTCAAAAAAAAGAGTTATGATCTTGTGAAGCCGGCTTCACGGAAGCTTCTATGAAGTCAGTCCAAAAATCTATTTAAAAATATTTTTTTTTGATTTTTTTTTCATGGGTAAGTAAATCTAGGTGTGTTAAACCTATAAACCAAGTTTTACCATTTTTGGATGCTTTTAAGTATTTCTTTTTGATTTTTAAACACAGTGGCATTTCCGTAATTTTCTGATCACCTAGATTTACTTACCCATGAAAAAAAAAATCAAATTTTTTATTTTTAAATAGGTTTTTGGACTGGCTTCATAGAAGCTTCCGTGAAGCCGGCTTCACAAGATCATAACTCTTCAAAAAATACTTATGAATGTAACATTTCGTAGAAAGGTACTTATTTAGAACAAATTATAAAATAAACACATTTTAGTAGAAAATTCACAAGAGATATAACAGAAGGGTACATATTTAGAGGTGTTACATAGCATAAAATTTTCTATAAATTTTATATTCAACGTAAATTTTAATTAAATCATTTGTCCATATTGATTTCATTTGGAGTAAATAAATTTGTATTTCTAGTTTAATTTAATTAATAATAGTAACAATAAATTGCAATTATTATATTAATACTTTAAATTTAGACGGCATAAACTATAATAATAATATTTTATAATTTTAATAAATTTTCTTATAAAATTACAATTATATATAATCGTAACGTATATTCAAAAGAGTCAACATGTATATTCAAAAGAATAAACATGTATTTTCTTCATAATTACAGTTAACAATACAATAGAGTAACATTACTAATTAAATCTAAATTATAGTTATATATAATTAATCATAATTTTAGTTCTACAGCGTCATATATATAATAATTTTAACTATTTTATATTTCCAAGTAAATTTCTATTTCATTTTATCAAGAAGAGTTAATTTTTTTATATAAATTTATATATTTGAATAGTTTTAAAATTATAAAATATATGAATGTCCCACGGGCCTCAAAGAATGAATATTTTGTTTTTATAAAAATATATACGTGTCCCGTGGGCGTCCGAAAATGAATATAATATTTTATATAATATATATGTGTCCCGCGGGCATCCAAAAATGAAAATATTATTTTTATAAAATATATAAATGTCCCACGGGACTCAAAAAATGAATATTTTGTTTTTTTTAAAAAATATACGTGTCCCGTGGGCATCCAAAAATGAATATAATATTTTATACAAATTTAAAGGTGTCCCGCGAGCTTCAAAAAATGACGTATTATTTTTATAAAATATATAAATGTCCCACGGGCCTCAAAAACGAATATTTTGTTTTTATAAAAATATATACGTGTCCCGTGGGCATCCAAAAATGAATATAATATTTTATATAATATATATGTGTCCCGCGGGCGTCCAAAAATGAAAATATTATTTTTATGAAATATATAAATGTCCCACGGGACTCAAAAAATGAATATTTTGATTTTTTTTTAAAAATATACGTGTCCCGTGGGCGTCAAAAAATGAATATAATGTTTTATAAAAATTTAAAGGTGTCGCGGGAGCTTCAAAAAATGATGTCTTATTTTTATAAAATATATAAATGTCCCACGGGCCACAAGAAATGAATATTTTGTTTTTATAAAAATATATATGTATCCCGTGGGAATCCAAAAATGAATATAATGTTTTATAAAAATATATACGTATCCCGCGGGCGTCCAAAAATGAATATATTGTTTTTTTAAAATATATAAATGTCCCACGGGTATCAAGAAATGAATATTTTGTTTTTATAAAAATATATACACGTCACGTGGGCGTCCAAAAATGAATATAATATTTTATAAAATTACCTACGTGTCCCGCGGGCGTCCAAAAATGAATATATTATTTTTTAAAAATATATAAATGTCCCACGGGCCACAAAAAATGAATATTTTGTTTTGATAAAAATATATACGCGTCCCGTGGGCGTCCAAAAATGAATATAATATTTTATAAAAATATCTACGTGTCCCGCGGGCGTCCAAAAATGAATATATTATTTTTAAAAATATATAAATGTCCCACGGGCCTCAAAAAATGAATATTTTGTTTTTATAAAAATATATACGTGTCCCGCGGGCGTCAAAAAATGAATGTATTGTTTTTATAAAATTTATAAATGTCCCACGGGCCTAAAAAATTGAATATTTTGTTTTTTGAAAAATATATACGTGTCCCGTGGGCCTCCAGAAATGAATATAATGTTTTATAAAAATTTAAACGTGTCCCGCGGGCTTCAAAAAATGAACGTATTGTTTTTATAAAATTTATAAATGTCCCACGGGCCTCAAAAATTGAATATTTTTTTTAAAAAAATATATATACGTGTCCCGTGGGCGTCGAAAAATGAATATAATATTTTATTTTATAAAAATATATGTGTCCCGCAGGCTTCAAAAAATAAATATGTTATTTTTAAAAATATATATATGTGTCCCGCGGGCGTCCAAAAATAAATATTTTATTTTCTTAAAATATATATGTATCCCACGGGCCACTAAAAATATACGTCCCACGGGCGTTCATAAATGATTTGTTTTATTTTCTAAAATAAATCCGCGAGTTTAAATCAAAAATGAATATTTGATTTCTACAAATATTTTGTTTTATAAAGAAAATTTACATGAGATATAACACAAGCGATCATTTTTAGAGGTGTTAACATGAAATTTTGTATAAATTTTATATTCAACATTTCTCTTTTAGATAAATTATTAGTCCACATTAAGTTCATTTGGAGTAAATAAATTTGGATTTTTTGTTTAACTTAATTAATAATAGCAACAAAAAATTACAATTATTATATTTTTGTAATATAATTTGTAATAATATTATTATAGTTTCATTATATATGTAATTACAAAATATAATTTGTAAATAATTTTCATTATAAAATTACTATTAAACGTAGTTATTTACTCAATTGATTATTTAACCAATCCAAAAAAAAAAACATATATTTATATATTAAATATAAATTACAGTTATATATAATTTCTTACAATTTTAGTTTTATAGCGGCATAAATAATAATTTTTACAATTTTATATAATTACGTAAATTTTGATTTTAATTATTTTTCATTAGTTAATATTTTTAATTATTATTTATTTAGTTTTAAAATTATTGAAAGGTTTCCATAGTTATGAAATGAATTATTAATTATATATCTTGTGCCAAATACACAAATTAGGTAAAATATTTATAAAATTTCAATAATTAAATGTTGTTAGATGCTGTTAGATGCTGTTAGATGCCGTTAGACGCTGTTAGACGCTGTTAGATGCTGTTAGATGCGATTAGATGCTGTTAGATGCCGTTAGATGCTGTTAGACGCTGTTAGATTGAGTTAGATTTCTTTAAATCATATTAAATGAGTTTCAAATTCTGTAATTAATGTTTAAATGATCTTATAAGGGGCCTAGGATCATATTACAGGTGTTAAATTAGGATTAACTTATTAATTTCAAAAATTAGATGCTGTTAGATGCTGTTAGATGCGATTAGATGCTGTTAGATGCTGTTAGATGCTGTTAGATGCTGTTAGATGCCGTTAGATGCTGTTAGACGCAGTTAGACGCTGTTAGATTGAGTTGGATTTCTTTAAATCATATTAAATGAGTTTCAAATTCTGTAATTAAGGTCTAAATGATCTTATAAGGGGCCTAGGATCATATTACAGGAGTTAAATTAGGATTAACTTATTAATTTCAAAAATTAGATGCTGTTAGATGCTGTTAGATGCGATTAGATGCTGTTAGATGCTGTTAGATGCTGTTAGATGCCGTTAGACGCTGTTAGACGCTGTTAGACGCTGTTAGATTGAGTTGGATTTCTTTAAATCATATTAAATGAGTTTCAAATTCTGTAATTAAGGTCTAAATGATCTTATAAGGGGCCTAGGATCATATTAGAGGTGTTAAATTAGGATTAACTTATTAATTTCAAAAATTAGATGCTGTTAGATGCTGTTAGATGCTGTTAGATGCCGTTAGACGCTGTTAGACGCTGTTAGACGCTGTTAGATTGAGTTGGATTTCTTTAAATCATATTAAATGAGTTTCAAATTCTGTAATTAAGGTCTAAATGATCTTATAAGGGGCCTAGGATCATATTAGAGGTGTTAAATTAGGATTAACTTATTAATTTCAAAAATTAGATGCTGTTAGATGCTGTTAGATGCTGTTAGATGCGATTAGATGCTGTTAGATGCTGTTAGATGCCGTTAGACGCCGTTAGACGCTGTTAGACGCTGTTAGACGCTGTTAGATTGAGTTGGATTTCTTTAAATCATATTAAATGAGTTTCAAATTCTGTAATTAAGGTCTAAATGATCTTATAAGGGGCCTAGGATCATATTAGAGGTGTTAAATTAGGATTAACTTATTAATTTCAAAAATTAGATGCTGTTAGATGCTGTTAGATGCTGTTAGATGCGATTAGATGCTGTTAGATGCTGTTAGATGCTGTTAGACGCTGTTAGACGCTGTTAGATTATGATGATTTTATTAAATCATATAATATGAGTTTCAAATTCTGAATTTATGATCTAAATGATATTATAAGGGACCTAGGATTATATTACAGGTGTTAAATTAGGATTAACTTATTAATTTTAAAAATTAGATGCTGTTAGATGCTGTTAGATGCTGTTAGATTCTGTTAGATGCTGTTAGATGCTGTTAGATGCCGTTAGATGCTGTTAGATGCCGTTAGATCCGATTATATTCAGAAAATAATAAAATATTAATAAATTTTCAAAAATTCGAGAAAAATGTTAGACGCTGTTATTTTTGAGAGTACCATGATTACATTAACTTTAAATAATATAAAATAACTTCTAATAAAATTTATATTTTCTAACTTTACCAATTATAATGAAATCTTTTTAAAAATAATTTTTTGGTACAAAAAAATTTTTAGAAATTTTCAAATGATGAGAAATTATGTCCACGTACATTTTAATATTTGATCTATCAAATGAATGGAATAGATTGAGATTTTGTATATATATAATACAAATTTTATCAAAAAATAAAATATACTCACGTTTTTAAATTATTATACTCTCGCTGTAAAATGACCAAAATGCCCAGCTTCCTTTTTTCTTCCCAAGGGAAGCACTTCCCATGGGTTGGGCCTCGCCAGTGAGCCATGGTCGACCCCATTTTGGATTTTCTGCTGGGCATTATTTTCATCAATCGTGATAGTTTTACTTTCTTCCAAATTGCATTTGGGATCAATTAACTTTTCAAAATAAAAATAACCTTGATAAAAATAAAGTTAAATTTTTTTAAAAAAAAAGTATATTTGGCAATCAATAAAAAATTATCAAGCTAAAATTTTTAAATTTTAAAACTTTTTACGTTCCATAATTATCTTATTTTTAATCATTTTTTCATACTTTCCGTATAACTATCCTATTTTTCGATTATTTCTACATAATTTACCACACAACTAACATATTTATTTTAACTTTATTTTATTTACTCTTCATCATTACTTTATTTATTTTTAATTTAAAAATTTTTATAAAAAGCTTTTCACTCAAAAATTTTATTGGTTACTATCACACTCTAAAAGTTTGAAAATCACCTTAGAGCTGCAACCGTATAAAAGCAACAGTCATGTAAAAGAGATGTCATTTTTAACTTCACTTGTTACGGCATCTAATCCATCTGTCGTGATTCGGTCTTTCGTATATACAATTTCATATAGCTCTAAACATTTTTGCCACCTAGACGATTCATGGAGTATACACTCCGTATTTTGCATTCAAAATCATTTGTTCTATAAGATAAAGATTTATCCAAATCAAAAATACGCATGAGACACATTTGCTTCAAGAGTACCGATTTTCTTAAACTGGTTTGGTTCAAAAATATATATTTTTTGTTTTTTTTGAATTTTTTTTATAAACATGTTAATCTAGTTCTATATTAAGTTTTACCATTTTTGAATATTTGTATATATAACTAGATTAAAATATTTATAAAAAATTTCAAAAAAATATTTTTAAATAGGCCTGAAATCTTAAAACTTCATTATAGATTAATTATAACTAGATTAACATGTTTATAAAAAATTTCAAAAAAATATTTTAAAATAGGCCTGAAATCTTAAAACTTCATTATAGATTAATTATTACTAGATTAACATGTTTATAAAAAATTTCAACAAATATAAATTTTTAAACGAGTCTAAATTCACCAAATTTCAAACCGGTCTAAAATGATTAACCGGCTCACTTAAAAATGCACATTTATGGATAAATACCGAAAAATGTACAATCATGGACATATTTGTACGCAGAAAAAAATAAGAAAATTTTTTCATAAGATGATTTTTTTCTTAAGGCTAAACCAACTTACCTTTTACCTGCACGCAAAGATGGTTGTGTTTAGGCATCCTTAGTGGCCAACAAGGAAACTGAAATCAATAATCACGGGAAATTTGTGTCATAAATCTTCTAACTTTATGTATTAGTATTTTGGATCCTAAAGTTTAAGTATTAGCATATTAGATCCTATGAAGTTTGATTCTTTGCATTTTAAACCCTTGCCCTTGCCCTTCACCGCATTAGAAAAGCATCGTCAACCAATGTATATTGTCAAAGGTACCCTTGCATATATATAAAAATTAAAATAAATATCATTTCATATATATGAAAATTAAAAATAAATACCACTACATATATATGAAATTTAAAAGTCAATTCATATCTAAATGGTTGCTTGAATATTTTGTGAAATTCGTTTTATAATATATTCTCATAAAAATTTTATTTATAATAATTATTAATAATTATTTAATTGAAATGCTTGAAACAATTTCATACTTTTTCTTCTTAAAAGTAAATAAATATTTTTATGGAACCTGGCACAAAATAACTTTGAAATATTTTTATTTGTCCAATACAATAATTTGCGTAAAATTACATATTTCATCGAAAATTTAAAACACATAAATACTGCTGCATTGCACAATTCCCAGACGCACCACCAGAGCACAAGATACAGTGCTCCATCATCTTCATCAACAAGGGCAGCCATGGCTGCCATCGGCATCATCCGCCGCCGCCTCTTCTACATCTCCAGATTGCTACCGCAAATGCACCCATCTGCCGAGCACCAACACATCTTTGCAACTTTGATAGATTCGGTAGCCAATCAAAGCACACCGAAAATGATCAGGCTCAACCTGCAAAATCGATGGAAGGAAAAGGCCCATTTTCCACCAAAATCGTGGCAGCCATAGGAGGAACCAATCTCGCCTACCTCCGTAACGGCAGCAGCTTCTAATTAGAAGTACAACAACAATCTTATGCCCCATTTTAGAAATCCATTCCTGAAATCAAACCCATCAGTGGCAGCAATTTACTTCCAACAGCTTGAAATTTGAGCCCAGAAATCAAGTAGCATTTCCGTTCAAACTTGAGCAATTGCAATCCTATCTCTGGCACCACACCTGACATGCTCTCGCCACCAGAAACTCCAACATAGTTAACGTCAATTCAGTCATCACCAATCAATGGCAGATCTCAAAATCCCGTTGTCTCCTTTTCAAATCCATCCAGCCAGCAGCCCATTTCAAATCCGAACCATAGCCCCTTCCTCCCAAGCCATCGTGGTGCCAGGGAAGAGTTCCTTCTTGTGTTGGAGTTCCCTGAGGCTGGTAGACTTGTACGATTTGATTAGCATTTTTGGAGACAATATATGTTAGGATCCAACTTGTTAGAATCCAAATCTGCTGATTGAATTGGATGAGAGCATTACAGAAGAAAGTACAAGAAATGAGATTGAGCACGACTCTAATTGACAATGACGGTGTTCTCCCTCTACTGCAACTAATGAACTAAGAACTAGAAACGAATACAAATAAAGCACCTCTTTCTCCTTCCCGTCACTCTCTATTTATATAATGGCTACTAGCCACTAGGCCCACCTACCGGTTAGATCGGATTGGATGCGGTTAAATTATGATGATTTCATTAAATCGTATTATCTGGATTTAAAATTCTGTAATTAAGGTCTAAATGACGTTATAAGAGTCCTAGGATCATATTATAGATGTTAAATTAGAATTAATTTATTAATTACAAAAATTAGATGCGGTTAGATGCGGTTAGATTATGATGATTTCATTAAATCGTATTATCTGAATTTAAAATTCTGTAATTAAGGTCTAAATGACGTTATAAGGGTCCTAGGATCATATTACAGGTGTTAAATTAGGATTAACTTATTAATTATAAAAATTAGATGAGGTTAGATCGGGTTAGATGCGATTAGACGCTATTAGATTATGAAGATTTCATTAAATCGTATTATTTGGGTTTAAAATTCTGTAATTAAGGTCTAAATGATGTTATAAGGGTCATAGGATCATATTACAGGTGTTAAATTAGGATTAACTTATTAATTACAAAAATTAGATGCGGTTAGATACGGTTAGACGCTGTTAGATTATAATGATTTCATTAAATCATATTATCTGAGTTTTAAATTCTGTAATTAAAGTATAAATGATGTTATAAGGGTCCTAAGATCATATTACAGGTGTTAAATTAGGATTAACTTATTAATTATAAAAATTAGATGCGGTTAGATGCGGTTAGATCGGGTTAGATGCGGTTAGATGTGGTTATATTCGGAAAATAAAAAAAATTAATAAATTTTCAAAAAATCAAGAAAAATGAAAGAAATTATTTTTGACAGTACCTTAATTACATTAACTTTAAATAATATAAAACAAACTCCTAATAAAAATTTTATTTTCCAACTTTACCAATTATAATGAAATCTTATTAAAAAATAATTTTTTGTACACAAATATTTTTAGAAAATTTCAAATAATGAAAATTTATGTCTACATACATTTTACTACTTGACCTAGCAATTCAATGGAATAGATTGGGATTTTGTAAATATATAATACTAATTTATCAAAAAACCAAATATACTCACATTTTTAAATAAATATACTCACGCTGTAAAATTACCAAAATGCCCTGCTTCCTTTTTTCTCCCATGGGAGCCTCAGCTAAACATGCATGGAAGACCCAAAGCTTTTCCCCCTCTCCATCTCTCTATATATTTCGGTCCTTACGCTCTACCCCCACCACCTCAGAAACATATCTCCCCAATTCTTTCCATTTTCAAGTACCACCCAAACTCGGTCCAAGTACTAGGCGGGAATTCCACACTCAACAAAAGTAGAACGACAAGAAAACATCTACTTTTGGCTCACAAATGAGTTCTCATGGGACACTCAACAAAAGTAGAAAGACAAGAAGATATGAGCCCCAACCCATGGGAAGTGCTTCCCATGAGAAAAAAAAAAGAATCAGGGGCAATGTGGTGATTTTCCAGCGTGAGTATATTCTTTTAAAAACGTGAGTATGTTTGGTTTGTTGATAAATTTTGTATTATATACATACAAAATCTCAATCTATTCCATTCATTTGATAAATCAATTACTGAAATGTATGTAAACATAATTTTTCATTATTTGACAAATTTTAAAAATATTAGTGTACAAAAAATAATTTTTTAATAAGATTTTATTATAATTGGTAAAGTTGGAAAACATAATTTTTATTAGGAGTTATGTTATATTATTTAAAGTTAATGTAATTAAGGTATTCTCAAGAATAACAATTTCTTTTATTTTTCTTGATTTTTTGAAATTTTATTAATATTTTTTATTTTCTGAATATAATAGAATTTAACCGCATCTAACCGTATCTAAACGCATCTAACGATATCTAACCGCATCTAATTTTTTAAATTAATAAGTTAATTCTAATTTACACCTGTAATATGATCCTAGGCCCCTTATAAGGTCATTTATATCTGAACAACAGAATTTGAAACCTGGATAATACGATTTAATGAAATCACCCTAATCTAACTGCGTCTAACTGCGTCTAACCGCATCTAACCATATCTAACCGTGTCTAATCGTGTCTAACCGCATCTAATCATATCTAATTACATTTAACCGCATCTAATTTTTGAAATTAAATAGTTAATCCTAATTTAACACTTATAATATGATCCTAGGTCACTTATAAGTCCATTTATACCTTTACAACAGAATTTGAAACTCAAATAATATGATTTAATGAAATTACCTTAATCTAACTATGTCTAACCACGTTTAACCGCGTCTAACCGTATCTAATCGTGTCTAACCGCATCTAATTTTTGAAATTAATAAGTTAATCCTAATTTAACACCTGTAATATGATCCTAGGCCCCTTATAAGGTCATTTATATCTTAACAACGGAATTTAAAACCCAGATAATATAATTTAATGAAATCACCCTAATCTAACTACATCTAACCGCGTCTAACCGTATCTAACCGCATTTAACCACATCTAGACGGGTCTAACCGCATCTAATTTTTGAAATTAATAAGTTAATCTTAATTTAACACCTGTAATATGATCCTAGGCCCCTTATAAGGCCATTTATACCTTAATAATAAATTATATATAATTGTAATTTAGATTTAATATGTAAATATATGTTAATTTTTGGAATTGGTTAAATAATCAATTTAGTAAATAACTATATTTAATAGAAATTTTATAATAAAATTTATGAAAATTATATAATAATATTATTACAGTTTATATTACAAATTTAACATATTAATATACTGACTATGATTTATTGTTACTAGAATTAATAAATTTTAAATAAAAACGAAAAATATAGCCGATATATCTATAAAATCTTAACAAAGTGGTGTGATTTTATGTAAACAAGGGCCATAAAAATTTGATAATTTTCAAAAAATATATATGATAACTATATTTAATAGAAATTTTATAATAAAATTTATTAAAATAAAAATTTATTTTCTTCAAGTGAAATCAATGTAAAATTATCAATTTAATAAATATTTACATTGAATAAAAAATTTATAAAAAATCTTCATGTTATAGAACACCTCTAAAATAAAGTCCAATTAAATTGAAAATCCAATGAAAAGTTTTTTATATAAGTTTTTGATATAGTTAAGTATTTTTATATTAGTAAAAGATTATTTAATGAATCCATCTAACTCTAACATCTAACTGTAAACTTTTATATGTGACTTTTTAAAACTAAAATTGTAATAAATTATATATAAATGTAATTTAGAATTAATATATAAATATATGTTACTTTTTGGGATTGGTTAAATAATCAATTTTAGACCCTTTGATTAAATTATATTAACCTTTTAACTTTATACAAGTAAATATTAATATTTTTATATTAGTGAATAAAACTTTTGGGGAAGTTTAATTTTTTATTACATCTAATTTTAATATTCTTAAAAATATTTCACATAAATATGTGTATTTATCTATTGCCTGCCATAATTTTCTTATTATTTCATTTGACAAAAATCTAGTTTTTATTTTTCATGCTACTATAAAATCTTGTATAATTTAAAGTTATTATAAAATTAAATATTATATCTTATTGGCCCCCCATTAGCAAAATGTTTTCTTTATTTTTATAATTTATAAATTTAAGTTTTCTATATTCTCACTCTTAGATAACTTATCGCATGTTCCTTTCAACATAAATAGGTACCTTGAGTTTATTTATATTTATTTCAAATATTCTATATTTTTGGGCTATGTTATTGCATAAATCAGATATATCCTGAGTACTTGTGACTCTATCTTAGTCCATCACGTCCTCAGACAAGGAAATGATATTGCTCACTCTCTTGCTGATATGATCTTGTTGTCTTCTGTAAACAATTTCTGTTGGTGGGGCAATCCCCCCCAAGCTATTTGTGGAAAACTTTGTAAAGACAATTTTTTGGCAATGTATTGCGGGGACTACTCTATCCCTAATCCCCCAAATATTGGCAGGGAATAGGGATAGAGTGACTCCCCTTTTATCAAAAAAAAAAATTCTATATTTTTATAATATTTATAATTTATTTATTATTCTAAAATTTCCAAACTTTTTCGATTTTTTTTTTAAAATTAGGTTGGGGTTTGTGAGCTAATCTAGTGAGCCGAACTATGGTCCCGGTCTTCCAACTGCTCGTTCTGGGTAATATTCTCTTGGCCCACTATTTTTCTTCTATTTTTTCTGAAATTTCTGGGTAGTTGCGGGGTCGTTTTGCAAAATTTTTTGACTTGATTCATTTGCAAATGTCTCTGGCCTAGTGGCTTTTTGTAAATTTCACGGAAGTCTTTCTTCTTTCCCAAACCAGTGAAACCCTAGTTGCCAGCCACCATAACCCATCACCACCAACTGTCGCCCTTTGCCCAGCCGGCCACACGGCTCCATATTCGGCATCCAAACCGTCGCTGTGATCATGGCTACGACAATGGCAGCTGCTATACACGAGCCATCCAAAAGCTAGATTTGAAAAACCTATCCGGATCAAGCTAAATCGTGCCACCAGATTCACCGGATTGCAAAAAAATAACTGGCAACAAAAATTGCAGTGCTGAAAAAATAAAATAAAGAATCCATGATAATCCACATGGACAGCGCAAGCAAAAATAGGACGGCTTGAATCTTAAGATGGTAGCAGGTAATCTAGATGGCAGTAGAAGAAAATGTCAAATAGGAGCATGGCGGATTTATTCGATTATGAAATCCCAAATCAATCCCTTTTTTAGTCATGTAACATCATTCAATTAGCTGGATACGTTTAATGGTGAGAAAAAAACAAATCCGAGATAAAAAAATAGCAATACCCAATTTCAAACCAAGATCAAGCATGGTTTTTGACAGATTGGTAGTCCGAACAGGGATGGAAACCGAACATGAGGAAGAATGATGGACGGGAGGAGAAGTGCGAGTAAGTGTGAACCCTTCGTGCGTTCCATTTGATTTTTTAAGCTACCGAAAATACCCTGATAAATCGTAGCCATCAAAGTCAAATGAACGGCAGAGATGTAGCTTCCTCTGAGAAGAACCAGGGAAGCGCTTTCCATGGTTGGCTCTCTTAAAACAAATCCCCGAGAACAAAATGAAGCTAAGAACTAAATATTAATGATCAAATTGATTGAACAAATCTAGAAATTAATGGGATAAAATAAACCAAAATTTTAAAATATTTAGTAACTGCGGATCATGATTAGACCTTAGGTTCTTGTAGTCAACAACTCTGATCTCTGGTACATCGTACGCCACTACATGGATAGGAAATTGGACCTGTTGCAGAACCATATGCACCATTGCACCATTGTATTCTTGTAGTTGGAGTTGAATTTTGAAGTTAGATATATCTTCGTTGCAAAATGACATACTATAATGATATAATACTTTATATAATCATTTATTCATGTAAAAATTATATTTTAAATGATCTAGATGTTAAAAATATAAGT
Organism: Annona cherimola; assembly: GCA_030490835.1. NCBI lineage: Eukaryota > Viridiplantae > Streptophyta > Magnoliopsida > Magnoliales > Annonaceae > Annona > Annona cherimola. The sequence goes on along the minus strand of JASFXW010000144.1, from coordinate 25,492 downwards.
TTTATGAAAAAATACAATTTTAAAATAAATATTTATATTAAACTTTATTATTACATTGATTTTGTCTTATTTTAATATTTGTCCTATGCACATGTTTAATTTAAATGAAAATTCGATATGTTAATATAGTAAATAATTTCAAATGCAATAAGTAGAGTAGATAGCTTAATCATGATCAAGTGGGTCGTATTTTACATACAATTGCACAGTGCAATCATATACCTTGGAATATGATCCTATATATATTTGTGTGTATACATGTCCCATTTTTATTTAACTTCCTCCATATTTAAAATTTTGATTATTAATGAAAATTCTACTTCATCTATTATATTTATCATTATTTATATTATCATGAAAACTTTTTCATTTGTTTAGTATCGTTGTATATAGGTCTCATTTATAAATATGTAAAATCAACATTTATCTCGCCCATTATATTTAAAATTATTTATTTTAATAATATATCATTGTATAACAAAGACAACCCCCTTCTCTGACGTTTTGTAGCACCCTGACCCACAGGTGTGTCAACACATGGTACCTTACTCCACATATCTTTTTAAGCTGTGAAGCTTGTGAATGAAATGAAAGTTTCATGCTTATATGAGTAGAAGCTTTTCCAACCTGATTTTTTTTCTTTTCTTCAAAACCTACACTGGTTCCATTTCTATCACTAAAATCTAGTAATATGCTGTTTATATTTAGGACATTTAGGAAATATAAAAACTTATAAATATTACATAATCCAACATTCTCTGCGAAATTCATTCACAACTATTTAAATTCATCTAATCCCTCACTTATACAATTATACTTTACATAAGAAGCTAAATACTACACTTAACAACAACGAAAATATATTTATATATAATACATACTGACAATTATAATAATTACATCCCAAGACTCCAAGTTCTTCAAAATTATTAAAAATCATACCTGCACTGCTTTACTAGTAGTGAAAGCTCTTCTATCAAATCTGCAACATCTGCAATCGCTGATTAGTTTAAAATAATGAGTATAAAATACTCAGTAAGCAAGTATTGAGAAATACATATTTTCTAAAACTCACGGCATTAACCTAAATCATAAAATTCTCAAGTTCCCATTATGCATCTTTGATAATGAGATGAGTGTATACACATGCATAATTCAATAACATTATTCCCATAGGGTGATGAAACTTATCAAGTGATCATCCATAAATAAAAACCTTTCTATTAAAAGGAGATGGGGGCACCAAATTGGCTACATAAAGGGCGGATAACTTGTCCTCTTCCAACCTTGACAAAGCCTCCTTAATTCACTTTTCATGCTTTAGTTTCATTCACACATGCATCATATGTGTTTATGTCATGAATTGAGTCTTGTCAACTTAATATGATAACCAGGTTTGTACATGAAAATCAATTTATAAAATATATTTCAAACATACATTCTTTTTTGTAAAACCTACGCACAGAGTGGTGGTCATCTCTAAATATGTTTATAATGCATATTGATTTAAAGAGACATTTAAATAAAACAAACTTACTAGCAAATAACCTTTTTTTGGAAATAAAATGGTAACAATAAATTTTCTTACCATACCATTGTCTACAATTGGTTTATATATTAACATATATAGCATATATTATATATTAACTATTATTAAATAATGTGTATATTTGAATACTTACCATATCCGCATATATATACTGGTGCATTTAACTTGTATATTTTCCAGCTAATCTTTCTGCCTTACCCACTATGATTCAAATTCTAATATCATCCTTTCTGTGATAATTTATTTAGTAAAATTTCATTTTCATGAATTCTAAATGTCTAAATCTTGTCTGTGTATCAGTTTATATTAATCTCACTCCTTCTATACCTCAATCATTTAAAATTATCTCTTCATATCCCTGTCATTTAACATTTAAACTTCAAATGTTCATTCAAATGACTACATGTACTTGTTTATTTAGGTAAGGAAAATAAGAGCTAAGGCCAATCTCCTCAATTATCTCTTCGCCATATCACCTATTGGATGACAGTGTATTCAAATTTGAATAAAGGTTGAGTGCCTTTATATATTCACATATTCTATCCTAATCAAATTTCCATGAATCGTTGCCATATTATTAGAAAATTTCAATAAAAGCAAATGTTTTAAATAGTATCAAGTATCGTATCCTTTAATAGTCATGCTTTGCAATCCATGTAGTAATGATCATATCTTCTTCTTTTTTTATCGGTAATTCATGAATCTAAATTAAATGAGAGCCTACCTCATTTAATTTAATGGAAATTGACGCCAATGGATATACATGGTTCATGTGTATCATAGAGTTGTCTACTTCATTCTAAACGCATGAAATTATTAGGCTAGAATCATCTCCATTTAACTCATGGTTCCCATTCAAATTATTTATTTACATAAATAATTAATTGCATAATTATTTAAGCAATGCTAATTTACTTATTTTATAATTATTTAATTCATGCTAACTTGATTAATTATTTATTTGTGGCCCATTTGAAAATTACGAATTTGGCCATATTGGTCTGTGCATATTTGCCAATTCATTTAATAATTATGGTAGTATATCATATATAATAATTTATCATATTTACTAAATTAAATTTCTACTCCCAATTTCTAAAGTTAATTTAAACAATTTAACAAACCAATCTCACCTTTACATATACAATTCTTAAATTTTCTCATTTCCTTTTACACTCAGTCTCATAAATATATATTCTTTTATATTTAGGTGTACACACGGCTTAACTAGTAGTCAACTCATTTTATTATTTTTATTTATCAACCTCTGTATAATACATATATTCCTTGTATATATCTAATTCTCATAATTTTATTTAATTTAATTTGATATTATTCACATATTAATTTATAGCAAAAGTTCGTTTGTATTTAGTTATTCATTTTAATTTCACACAATAATAAATCATTATTTATTCATTTAAATAGTATCACACTTTCACTATTTTAATTACAATTACATAACCTTAATTTTCACTGTAGTTAGCATGCTAATAGTAAATTAAAATTCGTAAATTAAATTAGGAGTTACATCCCTCCTCTCCTTCTCTTCCTTCTCTTCTCCTTCTCTTTCTTCTTCTTCTTTCCTTTCTCTTTTCCATTTTTTTTTCCTTCCCCTCTGTTTGCTTGAACAAATTGAAAGTGGGCTCTCTTTTGTGGTGCCCCATTTGGGTAGTCTGCACATACGACTATCCCTCACGTGGTCCCTCATGTGCTTTTTTGTCTTTTTTATATATGTCCATGTATATTTATGTGCCATCCATCATAAAATTTTAAATTTTATAACTTAAACCCACGATATGCATTTAAACCATGAAATCATGGTCATTCATTGATTTAAATAATTTAAATCAATTAGTTACTTAAATTACCATTTGGCTAAAATTAATTAATTAATCTAAGATTAAACAATATATTTTGTTATTATTCCATTCAACAATAACACTTTAACTCATCGTTATTTATTTATTAATTCTTCCTTTTTTACTTTATAATTTTAGACCATTAATAAAATTATAATTTTATTAATTTCATGGCTTAAAATTTTTATTTATATATACCGCTTGCTTATGGATTGCAATCTAAAAATCAAGGGTAATAGACGTTTCCTGCCTTCTGATTTTATACTTTTTTAAAAGCAACTGGTTAGAAAGGATGCTTTACACTTGCTGCCCTGTCTGTCTTTTGCACACTTCTCTCTAACTAACCATCATTGGCCTATCAGTCGGCCCTAACGTTCCTACACAGCCAAAACATGAACCGCATGCAGACGATGCAAATAGATCCTTCCCACTAGCATCTAAATAAGGCATTCTACCTCTCATAACCTGTCAAGAATCTAGGATGGCAGTTGGTCCCCACCTGAGTCCGTGGTTGGCAGTTTAGGAGTGCTCGTTGTTGAGACAAGCAAAGAATCAGTGAGTTGAATTCCAGCCAAGAGTACATATTGACGATGAGAACTCCAAAAAAGGTCAGCATCCTATTCCTATATCCTGCTTGACACTAAATGAGAATCAATTTATTAACATGGTTCTTAGCAACGCTTAAAAGTACTTTTTGCTGCAAGATATGATAGTCAGTCATCTAAACAATTAATATTGTTAAACCAATTTTAAAAAATTAGCTTTTAACTTTTAACGATATGAATGCTGTAAAAAATAACCTTTTAGCCACAAGACCTTTTGCCGAAAGTTCAACTTCAAAAAATTATCACTAAAAGCTTTTACAATGACTTGACATAGCTGCAACAGCACCACAGTTCAAATTTATTAAAAAAATAACAAAGTTCAGCATTGCTAAAATTAAATTTTCTTGTAATGGAAGAACTATAGATGAATATGAAAGGATAATTCCCTTTAAGAGAGATTTGACTTTGAAATTTTTGATTACCTATTGTCGGATGGGCGTTCTCGAAAATTTAAAGAATAGCAGCTGCGAAGTATTATTGATTGGTATTTTCTGCATTCCATGTCTTGCCTCATTTTTATTCTCATTACCTGCATGCCCGAGAACCGTTGTTTACGTTAACGAACATAAAACAGGTAACCACCAGCTTAGGTCCCATTATCTCACTTCCATCCAAACAAGAAAATTTCTCATTATTTCATTCCCACCCAAAAAAGAAAAAGTCCCATTATTTCACTTCCATCCAAACAACAGAAAGTCCCATTATCTGACACCATGAGAAAAAGTCCCAGTCTCACACCATGGACATTTTTATGCATAAGAAAAACTTTTCCATAGAAGTTCTTTTTTTCTTGAGGCTAGCCAAACTTGCCTTTTACCTGCATGTCACAGAGACATCGGCTTGTGATGTGTACGCAGAGATGGCCGTGTTTGGGCATTCTCAATTCCTACCAGGAAAAAAAAAACCTGACTGACCCATCTCGATCTTGTAGCCGGTGACCTTTGAAACCCAACCAGTCAACATATCCCGGTCTACACCCGAACCATAAACTGAACCGGTTTATGGTCAGGTCCAACAGGCTCAACCGTTGGTTCAAACTGCTTTGAATCGTGACGTCGGCATGACATAACTATGATATAATAATTATATTTAATTTATTTTAATTATTTCAAAATAAAATTAACTATAAATTCTATGTAATCCCAAAAATATGGATGGCATCAATAATACGTTCAAGTTCATTATATTAAAATTTATTATGCAAATTAAAAAGAAAATAAACCACATGTATTAATCAAGATGTAATTTTAAAAATAATTACAAATTTTATCAATTTAGAAAAAATGTACTAACCTCAAATTGGTGCAATTCTTTAATTTTTTTTTTTTGTTCCCACATCTTGATCAAAATATCTCCACTGAAATCACAAAAAATTAATGGAAAAAGGATATAAGATATCTATAAAAATTGTAAATTTAACATATAAAGAAACATTCCATTTAAACATCGCATTCCCTTAGGCAGTACACTACCATTTGCAACTCGAGGTTGCAATAAGTAATTATTGGAAAAAAAAAAAAAAAAGCTAACCTTTGGTGCAGGCGACATTAATGGGGAAGAAGAGCTGCAATATTGCCAGAAGGCTGGGAACAAAGCACCATGATGGCCGTATACGAAACAGCGAATCAGTGATATACATTTGAAATGTCGAAACTGCTTCCAGGTCCAAGAATGGAATGTCGCTGAGGTTAGGACTAGAAGATGGTGGCCTGAAACGAAGAAGATGATCGCAAAGAAGCCGTCAAAACGGTTGATCGGATGCCAAAAGTTGCTGGAACTCGAAATGGTGACTGGACTCTTACCGAAATGGTGACCGGATGCTGGAGGTGTTGTCGAACGACAATTCTTGCCAGTTGATTGACGACAAAGTGTGCCGGACAGTGAAACCCGGAGGCCATCTCTGCAAAAGGGGCAACTGGCAAGCGGGAAAGGGAAGTGTAGGCGGGAAAGATGGAGGTTTGCGGGGCCCACTCCTTGCTTTTTCTTTTTATATTTTTATTATTTAAAAAAAAAAAGGAAAACTGGCTGAACCAAACCGTGGTTGAACCTGTTTTTGCAGTTCAATCGCCTAGTTCAAACAGTCCTAACGGTTTTCCTCTAAAATCACAAACCGGTGCTAAATCGAACTGTGAAGACACCGGTCCGCCGTTTGACCGGTCTTCACACATAAAGGCCGCAGCAGGACGAAATAGCTAGCCATGCATCGACCACTTAAAGCTCTTCCCCCTCCCCATCTCTCTATATATTCCCCGCTCTAACCTCACCACCTCAAGACGCGTATCTCCCCACATCTTTCCACTTCCCCAAACTCAGTCCAAGTTCTAGGCGGGGATTCCGCTCTCAACAAAAGAAGAAAGACAGAGACACATCTACTTTCGCCTCATAAATGGCTTCTCATGGGAAGTATATCTCTTCGGCTGCATGCATCATTTTGATGCTTTTGCTCCAGAGTTCCCAACCTCCCATTGCTTCAAGGCCTTTGGATGGAGAAGGGGGGTCTGCAGTCCCTCGAACAGAGTCCTGGAACGCCTTCGGGAGAGTCGGGATGCTCCAGCGGTGGAGCAGGAGGAAATCGAAATTGTCCACCGAGCTAAGATCAGCCAGCAGCGTCTATCATTCATGATACTATAATAGCTTGGTTTAAATTCTTATCGATAACTCCATTCAGCATAAAGCCCATAACCACCATGATTAGATTTCGTGATCTTCTGCAATAGTTTTCTTTACAACTAGTTTCTCAGATTGTACAAACATGTATTCATTTGTTTGTTTTTCTTTCGTTTTTTGTCAAGTGATAAATTTCTGATTGTATCGCATGTCAAGATCGTAATAAAAATAAGGCATTTCAATATTATTTATCCAATCGTTCACATGCGCATCGAATTTCCATTTCTGGGTCCATATTTTGAGCCATCAAATCCCCAATAACAAAGTGAATCCAAGAACTAAATATTAATGATCAAGTCGAATGAACAAATCCAGAAATTAATGAGATAAAGTAAACCAAAATTTTAAAATCTTTAGTAACTGCGGCTCACGATTAGACATTAGACCTCTTTGTTCTTATATCTAACAAATCAGATCTCTAGTACATTGTTGGCCACTGCATGGATAGGCAACTAGACATGCTACGGAACCATAAGCACTATTGTTTTCTTTTCTTTTTTTGATTTTTTTTTTTTTTTACACATGGTTACGCCTTTTTTTGTTTTTTACAAGAAAAAAGGCACATGGTTACGTCTTGATATTATGATGAAGTACAATTATACTCTCACACTATAGAGAGAATTTTTTTCGATAAATTCCATTCAGGGGGGGATTATAAAAAAAAACCCATATCAAGGGGCAAATCTTAAATTCCCCACTTCAGGGTAACTATTTTGTAGCAACCCCACATCAAGTAAGCGGTGAGTAAAAGTTTTTGGGGCCACCATCGTTTTCTTTAGCTGGAATTGAATTTGACGAAATCTGCTATAGATAAATACGGAGATGATTACATATCGTACATATGCTTAAATTTCAATATTTATTTTTAAAATTTAATTTTATTTAATTTTTATTTTTTTAAAAATATTTTTCTAAGTGTATTTAATCCATATAACAATTTTTGACATTTTATAATACTTTTACATATTTATTTTTATTTTTTAATATCATCAATTTCAAGGGCATATAAGTCATTTTTCACCCAAAAAATTGAGTTTTAAAATAAAATTAAATATGTAAAAATATTGTAAAAATGACAAAGCTTGGTATATGAATTAAATATACTTGGAAAATATTTTTATGAAGAAAAAATCCAAAATGAATATTTTAAGGTAAGCATATCTAAAATATATTGTATATAATCATGTCTCATATATATACACACACGGTCTCATTACTATGAACCACTTTTTCTACGAAACTGTCCTTATTTTTAATATCTTGACTATTGACAAAAAATTTACTTTGTTTATTATATTTAGCATCATTTGTAGTATCTTAAAAACCTATTTATTTGTCTAATATGACTGTGCATGAGCCCTATTGAAAATCAAAGTTATAAAATGATTTAATGTTAAATATCAATGTTAAGATAATTTAGATGTTGAAAATACAAGTTTAATATTGATATTGGTATTAAATTATTTTATTATATTGATTTTATACCATTTTTAAGATAGGCCCTATGCACACATTTGATTTATGTGAAAGTTTATATGCAATTAAAGTAAATAATTTTACATACAATAGGTGAGAGGTCATGATCAAGCGGGCCCACTTTAGAGTGGATTTGAATAATATATATAAATATATGTTATCCAGCAAATGGATTGCCTTGCAAAATGGCCCAATATATATTCAAATTTTATAATACATTAGCGATGTTTGGCAATAAGTAAAACTTTTCACTTAAAACTTTTTAAGGAATTGATTATATGCACCCGGGTGTAGTCATCTTCGATGCACCTGGATGCAAATACTCTTTTTTATTAAATTTTGACATAACTATTAATCTAAATGTATTTAACATGTGTATCAAGTTTTACCATTTTTGAATTTTTTAAATATTTTTTGAATTTTTGAAATCAATGGTATTTTAGTAATTTAAAATAACTAAAATGCCATTGATTTTTAAAAATTCAAAAAATCTAAAAACTACTAAAAAGAGTAGAAATCGATACACATGTTAAATACACTTAGATTAACAGTTATGTAAAAAATAAAAAATAAAAAAAGGATTTGCACCCCAGTGAACCGAAGCTAAGTGCACCCAAGTGCAACAAATAAGTTCTTAAACGTTTTACTCTCTACAACTAACCTATTTTTGAATTATTTTTTCATATCTTCCTATATAACTACCATACTTTTTTATCATTTATATACAAGTACCTATATAACTAACTTATCTATTTTAACCTTATTCTATTTACTCCACATCATTACCCCTATCATATCATATCATTTTTTTTTATCAATTTAACAACTTTTACCCAAAAAGTTTTCATTTAAAAGTTCTATCACTTTCCAAACACACCCTTTATATAATAATTTGTATGAAAATCATACTTTAGAAAGTTTAGATGCTAAAGAATATCATATTAAAATTGATATTTATATTAAACTATTTTATTTTGGTCTTGTACTACTGGAAGATGGATATCATGAACATATTAGATTTGAATGAAAATTAATATGCTAATAAAGTGAATAATTTCAAAATACAACGAGGGTGGTAAATTTTCGGTTCACCTTCAACTGAGCTCCACAGTACATGGCATGCACCGGATCAATTTTCATGCGGGTTTGCTCCTGTCAAATCCCTGTTCTTTGTAACTCCCAGGAGAGCTCGTTGCTGAGACAAGCAAAGATTCGGTAAGCTGAATTCCAGCCAAGAGTATATACTATTGCCGACGAGAGTTCCAGAAAATACAAGCATCCTATTCCTATATCCTACCAGATATTATATCCTATTCCAGTAAATTTTAAAATCTTTAGTAACTGCTGATCATGATTAGACATCATGTTCTTGTACTCAACAACTCAGATCTCTATTACATCTTAGACCACTGTATGGATAGGCAACTGAACCTGCTACGGGACCATACAGGCCATGTTTTCTTTACTTGGATTTGAATTTCGAAGTTTCATGTCCGCTGCAAGATTAGCTTCGCACATATTAGAATGCTATGATACTTTACATAATTACTTATCCATATAAAAATAATATTTTAGATGATTTGGATGCCGAAAATATAATTTTTGAAATTGATATTTACGTTAAAATATTTTATTATATTGATTTTTGCTTATTTTAAGTAGGAGTTCATGCACATATTTGATTTGGATGAAATTAATATGCTAAATAGTTAATCATTCTGTACATAGTTGCACCGTAGCATCGTATACACTAGAATGTTATCTTTTTTGAAATATGGAATACTACGATTCTACTTCTATGAAACTTTTTTTCTATGTAACTCTCTCTATTTTTAAAATCTTGATAATTAATGAAATTTTCCACTCCATCCATTGCATTTAGCATCATTTCTAGTATTCTGAAAACCCTTTCATTTTATTAATTTCAATGTATATGGGTCCCATCTATAAAAGTGTAAAATCAACTTAATAAAATGGTTCAATGTTAAAATATCAACTTTAAAGTAGTTTTTTCAACATCTAAACTATCTAAAATATTAATGATATGTGGATAAATGATCCTATAAAGTATTATTATATTTTAATACATGTATGAATGGATCTAAGCATTTTTCATAATTTACACATGAATATATATATATATATATATATTTTTGAGCAAATGTGGCCCATGCACATACTTGATTTATATGAAATTTGGTTTTCTAGTAAAAAAAAAGGTGTTAAATACAATAAATGAATTGAATTTTTCATCAATGATCAATATCTTAAAATTCGCAAGGGTTACATGGGACCGCTTCTATGTAACCTGGCTACATAGAAGCGGAGCTTTATAAGATAGACATATATAAATATATATATATTTATATATATATAAGATATACATTCATATATATGAGAGTATATTCGGCACAGTTAAAATACATTTATATATTAATATTTTATACAATCATTTATCTATGTATAAATCATATCTTAGATAATTTACATGTTGAAAAAATAATGTTAAAATTGTTATTTACATCATAATATTTTATTACATCGAACTTGTACTATTTTCAGATAAGACTTATAGACATATTCAATTTAGATAAAAAACGATATGCTAATGAAATGAACAATTCTAATAGGTGAAGTAAATTATCATTTTATGATCATATGGGACTAATTTTGAGCCAAGTGTATAGTAACTACATTTGATCAAAATAATACATTATATAGTTACTTATTTATATAAAAATCATATTTTAGTTTATCCAAAAAATTATATTTTAGATTATTTAGATGTTGAAAATATAATAGTAAATTTTTTATTATGTTGACTCTGTATCATTTTAAGATTGCCTGTGCACATGTTTAATTTAAATACAAATTTTTATGCAATTAAAGTAAATAATTCTACATTAAAAAGTGAATAATTCTAAATATAAATTGTGGAACAGATGTTAATTTCATAATCAAGCAAGCCTATTTCTAAATATTAACTAGAATCAACGTTTTTCAACATGGTTTCTTAGCAACGCTTAATTAATAGTACCTTTTGCTCCAAGAGATGATAGTTAGTGAAGTAAACAATTAATATTGTTAAAAATTAGCTTTTAACAATAATGATATCATCACTGTTGGAAAAAATAAGCTTTTAGTGACAATATTTTTTGCTGGAAGTACAATTTCAAAAATTTGTCACTAACGGCTTTTACAAATGACTGACAGTTACATAGCTGCAATAGCATCGCAGAGCAAATTTATAAAAATAATAAAAAAAATTTAGCATTACTGAAATTAAATTTTCTTGTAATGGGAAAACCATAGATGAATATGAAAGGACAATTCCCTTAAAAGAGATTTGACTTTGACGTTTTTGATTACCTAGTGTTGGATGGGGATTGTCGAAAATTTTAAGGAATAGCCGCTGCTAAATATCGATTCTTTGGTATTTTCTGCAGGCCATGTCTTGCCTCATTTATATTTTCATTAACTGCATACCCGATTACGCAATTTAGAACACGAGTGCCCACTTCTCACCGCTATATGGAGGATGCAAGAAGGGAGATTCTTAACCCCGACGCTAGGCATGAAAGCCCGCATGTGTCGCCGACTCGCCCACGGCCAAACACACACACATATATATTGATAAGAACCACACATTTTTATGCATAAGAAAATTTGAAAATTTTTCCATGTAAGTTCTTTTTTTCTTGGGGCTAACCAAACTTGCCTTTTACCTGCATGTTACACAACATTGGGCAACTGTTGTGCGCATAGAGACGGTCGTGTTTGGGCATTCTCAACGCCTACCAGGAAAGAAAACTGACTGACCCATCTCGACCCTGTGGGCGGTGACCCATGAATGCCAACCTCATTCAAGATATCCCAGTCCACACACAAAGGCCACAGCAGGACGAAATAGCTAGCCATGAATAGAAGACCCGAAGCTCTTCCCCCTCCCCATCTCTCTATATATTCCGGCCCTTCCGCTCCACCCTCACCACCTCAGAAACATATTTCCCCACTTCTTTCCATTTTCAAGTACACCACAAACTCTGTCCAAGTTCTTTTTGGGAATTTCACATTCAACAAAAGAAGAAAGACAAGGAGACATCTACTTTCGCCTCATAAATGGCTTCTAATGGGAAGAGTGTCTTGCTGACTGCATGCATCATTTTGTTACTTTTGCTCCTGAGTTCCCAACCTCTCGTCGCTTCAAGGCCTTTTGATGGAGAAGGGGGATCAACGCAAAGGTTTTTTTAAGTTGCAGTCTCTCCAACGGGGTCCTGGAACGCCTACGGGAGAGTCGGGTTGCTCCAGAGGAGGAGCAGGAGGAAATCGAAATTGTCCACCAAGACCAGCTGCTAGCGTGCATCATGCATGATACTATAATAGCTTGATTTAAATTCTTATCGATAATGCCATTTAGCATAAAGCCCATACCCACCTTGATTAGATTTCATGATCGTCTGCAATGGTTGTCCTTACAACTAATTCCTAATGTATTCCTTTGTTGGTTTTTCTTTTCTTTTTTTGTCAAGTGATACATTTCTGATTGTATTGCATGTCAAGATCGTATTAAAAATAAGGCATTTCAATATTATTTTTCCAATCGTCCACATGCACATCGAATTTCCATTTATGGGTCATTATTTTAAGTCACCAAATCATTGATAACAAAATGAAGCTAAAATCTTTAGTAACTGCTGATCATGATTAAACATCAAATTCTTGTACTCAACAACTCAGATCTCCAGGACATCGTAGGCCACTGTAGGATAGGCAACTGGACCTGCTATGGAACCGTATGCACCATCGTTCTTTAGTTGGGGGGTGAATTTGGAAGTTTGACACATATATACAAACTGTGCCTGCTAGTATTAAAATATAGTAATATATTATATAATAATTTGTTTCTAAAAAATTCATATTTTAGATAGTTTAGATGTTAAAAATTGATATTTACATTAAACTATTTTATTATGTTAATTTTGTAGTGCTTCAATATAGGGCTAGGCATATGCTTTATTTGGATGAAAATTTGTATGCTATTAAAGTAAATAATTCTAAATACAAATGAATGGGATAGATGTTAACTTTATGAACAAGTGGGCTCCATTTTAGAGCGAACAAACATCTTCTATGTAATCCCTCCATTTTTAGTATCTTGATGATGGATAAAGAATTCGCTCTATCTATTATATTTAGCATCATCTATAATATCCTGAGAAGTTCTTTCATTTGTTTGCTATCATTGTACATGGGCCCTATCTATAAATATATAAAATTGATGTAGGAAAATGATTTAATACTAAAAAATAATTTTAAGGAGAATTTTCAATATCTAACCATCTAAAATATCACCGTTAAATGGATAAATGGTTCTATAAGATATTATTATATTCTAATAAATATGTAAATGAATCTAAATATTTTTCTTAATTACATATAATTATATCTATTTTTGAACCAATGTGGCTCATGCATATATTTGATTTAAATAAAACTTAGTCTTTTAACTGAACAAATGATATTAAATATAATAAATAAAGTAAATTTTACATTAATTATCAACATTTAAAAAATAGATGGGGCTACACAAAATCGTTTCTAATATAAACTAGTTATATAGAAGTAGAGTCACGCACATGCACACATATTTATATGAGAAATTATTTGGTACAACAACTATATCATGAGTTACAATGCAGCTGACTAAAAATGAGCCCCACTTGTAGGAAAATTAGTAATATTTTATATAATTTTATGATAATATAGGGCTTATTTTGAACTAACTACACCATAACTATAATATTTTCCTATATATATATATGCTCTGCTTCTATGAAAACACTCTTCCATGTAACAATTTTTATTTTTAATATTTTCATAGTTGATGAAAAATCAACTCTGTCTACTGTGTTTAGCATCATTGATAATCTCATGAAAATTCTTTCATTTGTTTAGTATCATTGCCTATGGTCCCAATCTATAAATGTATAAAATAAATATGATAAAATAATTTGATATTAAATATCAAATTTTAAATAGTATTTTTAAAATCTAAAATAGAATTACTATGTGGATAAATGATTTTGTAAAGTATTACTATATTCTAATTTATATGTGAATTGATTTAAGTATTTTCATTAATTTATACACGAATATACGTAACTTCGAACAAATGTAGCTAATGTAAATATTTGATTTGGATGAAATTTGATTTTCTAGCTAAATAAATGGTATTAAATATAATGAAAGGATTGAGTTTTGTATCAATCATCAACGTCTAAAAATGGAAGGGTTTATATGGAACACTTCAATGTAACCTAGTTATATATATATAGAAATGTTCAGGTGTAGTGGCATCAAAATGGGCCCCATATAATGATAAAATTATAATTTACTCCACCCATTGTATTTACAATAATGTATTTTATTACCATATCAATTTTCATCTTAATCGGATATGTGTATAGACCCCATCTGAAATTGGTACAAATTCAATTTAATAAAATAATTTGATGTAAATAATAACTTTAAAGTAGTTTTTTCAATATATAAACTATTTATATAAAATTTATATATGAATAAATGATTGTATAAAGTTTCATACATTCTAATATATATAGGGCCCATTTTTGGGCACATGTATTGCTATTCTGATGCAGTAGCGTTGCATCGGAATAACTCTTATATATATAAGACATGGTATGATGCATATAAATGTACCAAAAGTTGCAATCTAGCTAGCTTAAAATGGGCCCACATGATCATATTGGTTTTGTATTATTTTAAGATGTAGCACATACACATGTTCGGTTTTGATAAAAATTAGTATACTAAAAAGGTAAATAATTTTAAATACAATAAGTAGAGTAAATGTTAATTTTATAATCAAATGGGATCCATGAGAAGTTGAATTTATATATATTGTTATTTAGTTGTTAATGCATTTGAGAAAATAGAAGATTAATGAGGTTATAATGGATATTCATGAAGGATGATTATTTAATTTTTTTTCATGAAATAAATAGTTGACATCATATTGATTTATTGAAATTATTTTATGCTGAAATTATGCTAAGAATTAATGATACAATACATATGAAAGGTGGACGATAAATAATACAAAAGTGATTTAGAGCAATTTGAAATTAGTACATCAAGTTAATTTTTTAAAAGATATTATTGAAGTTTTCTTTGAGATTTGTGAAAAGATGGTTTTTTAATTTTATTAAACGATCAATGGTCAAAATTATCTTGTTGTAGTAAAACATTTTTATGTTGAAATATGTTAGGATTTGTTGGTAATTCAAAAAAGAAGACATTTATATCATGTTTTATTTAATTTTGAGGACAAAATTATTGTAAGGTGGTTAGAATGTAAAATTGTAAATTATTTATTGACAAATATTATTAATGGAGTAACTTTTCTAAAATCCCTTTAACCCATTTCCTTTCACACAAAAAGCGATCGTCCAACAGTCCTAAAAGAAAAAAGATGAAAGAAATAATGGCAGAGAAGAAAAGAGGGAGAGGAGCAAGAAATTTCTTAGGGTGGTAATGAATTTTATTTGAAAGGGTTTGAAGTTTGAAAGATTTGAAGAAAGAATGAGTGAAAATTAGATAAGCCATTTATGATTAACTTTTTTTTGGTTATCTTATTTATTGTGTTTATTCAATATATTATGATGATTTAGAAATATTTGGTACAGATTTATAGTGTTGAAATTAGAAATTTGAAAATCTAATGCGTAAAAAGAAGGATTTTTCAATGCAAATGAGATAAGAGTATGAAATTTAGATGGATAATTTTAGAATAATATTTTACGGTAAAATAAAATAATTAATTTAGAAAATTTAAGATAATGTAGAAGATGGGTGTCTTTAGATATGTGTTTGGAACTTGAGAATAAGAAAATTAAGGTATTTGATGAAAATTGTTTTATTTCATGTTGCTTTTCAATTAACGTGACTAGTGTTGATGAATGTAAGATTAAAATTATTGATCTATTAATAATATTATTGGATATGTATTGAATTAATTTGCAGTGGATTTTGTTGGTCATTTGATGTGAGGTGGTGTTAGTGATATTTCAGAAAACATAATTTAGCATGCAATAATAATAATGTTTGAATGCATGAACATGAAATGAAAAAGATAGCATAAAGAGCTTGCATGAATGTGATGGGAGTGATATCATTCTTTGAGCTACTAAGTTAAAGAGAAAATAAAGTTAAATCGTTAAGTGCATGGGTAAACAATTGCATTGCAATTGAGGATGAGCATTGACATGTTAAATGTTGATGAAAGTTGTAATATTTTAATTAATTATTTTTTAGCTAACTTTCAGTATTTATAAGTTTTCATTAACTTTCTTAATTGCTGAGTTTGCCCAGATTCACGCATTTTAATTTCTTATTTTTTAGTTATCTAGAAAATAAAATGTGCATCATATTACGAGTCTGAGTGGATAATGAAAGTGGTTAAATATTTATTTGAATTTGATTATTTAATTAATTGTTTATATTAATGATTGACATGTTAATTTTTGTATCTATTTATGTTTTAAAATAGGTAAGGATTGGTATGGGATATGACAGAACCAATATTTTATTAAAGGTTTAATATATTATGAACTTCTGTGAAAATCTCATTCTGATTGATTCTGATGATGGCAAAAGATATAGTTTTATACTATCGATTTTGATATTATGAAATTGTGTTTTGAGATCTTAAATAAAATTTTGAAAATCGTGGTGTGCTTATGGAATTATCATTTTGAGTTTATAATACTAATTGTGATAAGATTAAGCTTGAAATTTAAAAATGGAATATGCTTGTGGAATGCTTGGAATATGCTTGATTAATAACTTCACTTAGAATAATAATGGAATATACTATTTGAGATGTGCTTAATAGTGAATTAAGATTGATTAATTCATTTAAGATTATCTTGAGTGCATTAACATAATTTAAGTAGGACCTTTCCCCAAATTTTGTATTTTGCAAAAAAAAAAGGAGGGAAAAGGTCTACCTTTTGGTTTAGCTTTCATGCCACAAATTTTTTTTTATTGATTATCATAATTTAATTCACCTTCCATTGTAATCTAAGTTGACCATTACCACTGATGATATTGACTTTTACGATTTTAATTATTTTAGTAAGCCCGATACCCACAAGTTATCGTTTCTTGTATTTCTCTCAGCTGGATTGGTCTCTGAAAATTTTAGGTAATAACCACCAATCATAGGAGGTATGAACTGATGGAGCATTACAAATGCTCCCAAATTAGGGTGTAGTCTAAATACACTCTAGTGTTTCTTTTACATATGCACACACAGATGCATATATAATAGGCTTGGCATACACTCGTTGTACTATCCTATTTTTTTAATTTTTAGAAAAACGTTTTCAATTTCATATGTGGGACTAGCTAAGCTTGGTTACATGGGAAACGTCTTGTTTGGATTGATAAAGTTTTGAAATTTCGGATGCAGTAGATGCAACGATCAGACTCGTGAGCTTGCGAAATCGTCACATACCAATATGGTTGGCCATCCGTACGCACGTACGGGTTGCCCGTCATATGAAGTTGTTAGATCTCAGCTGGCACTGTATGTTATTGAGGAAACGGAAGTTGCAGGGTTGGAGAATCCGAATATAATGTTCTGTTAGCATGAACAAATAACAATCTAACTGGTCCGTCTGAGTACTCTCTCTGCGCTATTGTAGAATTAACTCAAGCAACCCCCTTTCTTCCCACATTTCCTGCCCCCAGATTTTATATTTCAGATGCCATTAGCTGGGCTGGACGCTTTACACATTCTGCCCTAACTGTCTCTTGCACAGTACTTGTCACGATCCAATTCTAGGTTTGTCGAACACCCTAATTGGGCGACAAATTCGGATCAGTTATGCTTTAATGAATTTAATAATTAATATTTTCTTCAATAATATCCAAAATTTATCACAAATATCCACTGAGTTAATAAGAATAATTCCCATTAATTTATTACAAGCCAACATATAAATTAGATAAATAAAAATAAAATGTCTCTGATGCACCATCTTGACCCATTAACCTGCACTATTGATCAGATGGTCCCGCCTCTTCTGAAATTTAAATTACTCAGGAATGAGTTAAATAATTCAGTAAGCAAGAAATAAATCACGTCTATAATGATGTATAACATCATGAAAGCACCATAGGAAATGCATAAACCACTGACCCAATATGTAAAGTTATTAACACCAATACACATTCCACAAAGGGACATAACACAACCCATTAAGGTAATAACACACTGTCCACAAACGGACATTCCAAAGTATCCTTCTAGCATGTATAAGACCTACTAAGGAAATAATAAAAACCTATACACATATCCTCGGAGTCCCACATGTGCAATTCCGTTCCACTTTGTAATAATCATGATGCATTACACATACCATTCTCACTTTCTATGATAATAACTATCTCAACCCAATTAAATATTTTACCAACTAAAATAATTTTTCATCCTCATTTAATTGGGTGAACCAACTCATTGAATTTAATTAAATAAATTCAAAAAGAAGCTTCCATCTTAACCCACAAATAGCCAAAATTTCAAAATGAACAACCATAAATATTCGACATATCATAACTTGCTATTTCCATTTATTTTCCAATCATTCTCAATATTCTTTTTATTTTAATAGCCCATATTATATCAAATCTCACTCTTCTTGTTCCAATAATTTTATTAGAGAATAAAGTAATTGATTGGAATGTAATCATAAACTCTTGAATCCATCTTATATTATAAATCATAATTTAATCTACCTTTCACTATACCCTATTTAATATTTGCTAAACAAAATGTCTATTTATACAATTTATAATTGTCATCACAAGGAATATCAAATAATTAATTTATTAATATATAAATTAGTTATATAATTACTAGCACAAAATATAATTCATATTTTTTGTTTATTCGTAAATAACCATATCTCATGTCTAATCTTTATAGGCCGAATTTAATCAAGACTCCAACATGTGTGTTAGATTCAACCATGCGTATGTTAAATTAACTAATTCAATACAATGGTTAGTCCTTGGACTTCCGAACGTCTATTAAAAACACCAATATATATATTAATAATTATAATGGACAATACACATACTTTAGAAACACATATGTATATAAGAATTATAATGGACAAGACACAAACTTCTCACGTTAACAAGCATGTTAATAAATTTTATAACATAAAATTCCGTCTCCCATAACAGAATAATATCAAACACTTTTCTTTTTGGCCTCTAACTCTTCCTTTCTTTGTCACACTATTATCTTAACTTTCAAATTTTCTCCTGCACCAAAATTTCCTCTTGAAAATATATCGTTCGAGATTTCCATCTATTCACATTTAATATATTAATTCCATCCTGTTAAAAAATCGAAATCTGCATAATATTTTCTACACAACGTTGAACTGAATATTCCGTCTATATATGAATGTGCATATAATTACGTCACCGTCCATGTATGGATGTCCCTATATTTATGTCACTGTTCATATAATTATATAATCATATATAATATATTTACATAACTGACACTAAATGTCCTAAGCTGTCGTTAATATATCTATATATATATATTAATATATCTTATATCTGAGAACCGAATCGGGCCCTCAGAGATCTCAAATTCTGGCTAATATATATTATATATCTATAAAATGCTGGTTCTAATATGGATGGTTTTAAACCTTTTAAAAATAAAATTATATTATAGATATCATACCAGTAATGCTTTCAGGCATATAACTTTATCATAAGAAAAATTCTACAACACTATAGCATAACCCACGTTAATACCACAACTCTACTTAAATTAAAATTTCCTTGGTAGTGTATAACTGGCAATGAATATACATATATTATACTGAATTTTTGTTTATATATAATATATACATTCAAATATCAGCGATGAAAGCAATGTTTTAAAATGTCATCCATAATATATATATATAGTACAAGGTGATGACCGTCCAGGAGGTTTGGGCTTCCATATAAAAAAATAATAATAATATAATGTATTGCTTAAAGTGCCGGCCCTAGCCCCTGGAAGTTCTCAACCTCACATGAATAATAATAAAAAAATGAATTATTGTAACAACGCTCAGTTATGTAACAAAGTGAATTTCCTAAATTTTAATGCATAATAATTGATTAAATAAAACAGTACTTAACCTTGATGACCATATCAGAAATATAAAAATTACTTCATACACTCCCCGATTAACCAATCTGTAATATATATATATATCATATAATAGTGCCGAACTAAATCAAATAATCATTGGTCCCGAGTTTATGGCTTAACCCAAGAGGGGATGGGTGAATTGAATTTTTAAAATTCTTTTAGATAATCTTGGATACAGTCCCTATTATGATCTAGCCCCTTGAAGCAAATAAAATAGAAATTTAAGAGCAGCAAACAGAACACACAAATTATAGTGGTTCAGGACAACCTTCCCTACTCCACTCCTCCAAGATTACACTGTTGTGACTTGGATTCCACTATGTATTTCACTAAATACAATAGAGCCTATGCTCTCTTCTAGATTCACAGCTCTAAGGGGCTTAAAATAGACTTAGCACAAGTAGGTGATGAGTATCACTCCAATCACACACTACTTTGCTTTCACTTGACCTTAGTCACCAATACTAAATCAAGTTCAATACAATAGGGAAAGTAATAAAAAAAAGTTTCTGCACGTTACTGTTGTGTATAGGCAGATTTAGCACCGAGAAGAACTTGTGAAGAAGACTAGATGATTCAGCAAGTAGTTCTTGACGGTTTTAGTGCAGAGTTCTTCTTTTGGATGTTGGCTTAGTCACTTAATGCACTTAGGGATGAGAGTTGTGCTCAATCAATCAAATTTCAGCTACCCACAACGTCTGTCTTGAATGCCTTATATAAATGACGAGGGTATTCAAACGTTTGAAAGTAGGTGGCGTGCATTAAATGCACCAACATTCGAATATTTCCGACCGTTACGAACCATGTCGCAGGTGGAGTCGACTTCGGGTGCGACTTCACCCAAGTCGCATACTGAAGTTGACTTGGAGTGCAACTTCGGTCTTTAGCAAACACCTCAAGTTTTTCCTCAGGTCAACTTGGTCTTGGACTTGACCCAAGTCGCAGGTGAAGTCGACTTCGGGTGCAACTTCACTTTT
This sequence comes from Annona cherimola, assembly GCA_030490835.1. Lineage (NCBI taxonomy): Eukaryota > Viridiplantae > Streptophyta > Magnoliopsida > Magnoliales > Annonaceae > Annona > Annona cherimola. Next base: position 4,103 of record JASFXW010000144.1, on the reverse strand, counting down.
TGAATTCCCAATTTCATCGCTGGCTATAAAATTGTATTTGAAGTTGCATATGGAGTCGACTTGATTTGTGACTTCACCTAAGTCGTATGCGGAGTCGACTTGGTCTTCAACTTGACTCAAGTTTTAGTTGAGTTTCTGCTAAAGTCGACTCAGATCTTTGACTTCGGGTTTTCTAGAAACCAAGTCGCATTTGAAGTCGACTTGGTTTACGACTTCACCTAAGTCGCATATGAAATCGACTTGAAGTGCGACTTCAGCAACTCTTGCTCTCCAATTTCAGCGCTGGCGATAAAATCACATTTGAAGTCGTATTTGGAGTCGACTTGATTTGCAACTTCACCTAAGTCGCATGCAAAGTTAACTTTGAGTGCGACTTCGACAGCTTTTGCTCCTCAGTTTCAGTGCTGGACATAAAATTGCAGTTGACTTGAGGATTGACTTGACCTAAGTTGATGCCCGAGTCGACTTGGGAATCGACTTGATCTGTCAGACTTCATTTTCGCATTGTGAAACCTTGCAAACAATTAGATAAATTGAATTAGTATCTTATTTAACTCAAATTGAGTTTGTTTAATCATTAAAATATGATCGTTGCCTAATTTGTCAATTGTTTCCAACAATAATCAACTAACAAAATCTATAATTCATAATCATATATAATATCTATCAATGCTCGGTCTCACAAATATTATTTCATCATAATCACCACTATGCTAAATCATTTTCTTATCTCTAGCCATTCCACTAAAATTCATTGAATAAATAATTTTCACAAGTTATCTTCAAAATAGCTTAATTAATATAATATACATGACTCTAAAAGAGATTAATTATTTCTTCACTTACCTTTTTGTAGAACCCACGAAGAGATTTTCTGAATAAAAATAATTTCTTCCCCTACCACTCCTAATCTGCTACAAATTCCTCCTTTCCTAGGTTTCTCCGTTCATCCCTAAATCTCCTAAACCTCTCTTCATCCGGACGTCTCCACTTCCCAAATCTTCACTTAATCGCAATCCAATATTCTCTCAACAATTAAATTTAAAATTTCAATTTAAAAACCAATTCCTATCTCTTTGTGGGTCGTGCATAAATGAATTGCTAAAAGAAAAATTATCTAATTCTACTAAGATATAATTCGAACCTACTACCTCTAGTTGACTTGCCACAATTTCTAACCATCTTAGTTTTTTGAAAATTTGTTTTAATTTAAATTACAAATTAATTTAAATAAATATATTTTAGATTCCATTTTTCTTAAAATTATAATTACCGACCTTAGTCAATAAGTCAAAGTCAATGAGTCAATCCGGCCACCTCAGCTATTTTTACTGGCACATCGGATAGTAAAAAAATTCAACGGTCAAAAATTCAACATGTCACAGCAGTATGCCACGTCAAGTCAATATATTTAAGTTGGGTTATTACAATACTGCACCCCACCTAACCACAACATTGGCCTATCGGTGGGACCTAATATTCCCACCAGCCAAAAAGCGAACCACATGCAGACGATGCAAATCTTCTCCAGCAACATCTAAGGAAGGCATTCTACCTCTCATAACCAGTCTGGAATCTAGGATGGCAGCTGCTGCGAGGCAAGTTGGACACCCCGAGTCTGTGGCTAGCAATTTAATTAGGAGCCCTCATTGTTGAGACAAGCAATGATGTACTTGGTTGAATTCCAGGCAGGAGTATAGACGATGAAAAGGTCCAAACAATCTAAGCATGCCAATGTGCTCGACGCTACATGAGAAACAGGAATTTCCAACGTGGTTTCTTAGCAACGCTTAGTACTTCTTGCTGCAAGATTTGATAATTAATCATGTAAATAATTTTTATTATTATTCTTCATCAAAATAATTTAGTTAATGTTAGCTCTTAATAATAATAATATCTCTGCTGTCAAAAATAACTTTTTTTTATTAAAAAAAAGGTTTTATGCGACATTTTTTGCTGAAAGTACGATTTCAAAAAATTATCACTATAAGCTTTTACGAATGAAAGGCATAGTTTAGCGACAAATTCGAAAATTTTCATACAAGTTTTTCTGTCGGACTTATAGTGACATGTTAAAGTGACATGACATTTTTTAGTTCGAATATAACAAGACAATCATTTTACGAGATTTGATTTTGACATTCAGATGACTTTGTAATTGGAAACGATAATTTCGCCATAAACGCTATGGGTATATTTGGGAATGAATAAAACTTTTGGTGAAAATTTTTGAAGAGTAAATATTGTCAAATGATGTGACAAGATAGAAGTAATAATGAGAAGTAAAGAGGAAAAAGTTAAAATAGATAGGTTAATTGTATAGATAATTATGTAGAAATGATTAAAAAGTAGGTAGTTGTATAGGAAAATGTGAAAAAATAATTAAAAAATATAGTAGTTATGAATAGTGAAAAATTTTAGCTTGAAAAATTTTAACTTGACATTTTATATCTATTGCTAAACACACCCTATAAAGAAACTAACATTTTGTGACAAACTTTTAGCGACTCGTGATATTTCTGTTACAAAAATCTTATTTTGTTATATAAATAGTTTATGTCACTAAAAAACTAGCTTTTAGTAACAATAATATAATGGATGCTGTCGGAAGTGATATTTTAGTAACATAAATAGTCATTAAAAGTATCATTTTTAGGGAATGTTTGTTTATGCCAAAAATATTTCAAACTCAAAATTTTCAATCTAAAACTTTTCACTGTTCGCAATTATACTATTTTTAATTATTTTTTTACTTTTCCTATGCAACTACTTTACTTTTTAACCATTTGTACACGACTATCCATACATCTAACATATCTATTTCAACTTTATTATTTTTACTCTTTATCATTACCCTATCATATCACATCCTTTTATCTCATTTTCAATATTTTTATACCAAAATTTTTCGTAAAAGGTTTTATCATTTTCCAAACACACTTTTGCTGAAAAATTCATAAAATCATCATAAAAGATTTTTGTGACAAACTTATGCGACTTGGTAGTAGTAACATCATAGTATATACTAACACTTTTAGTGACCAATTTTTGTATCGCTACAGCTTGTTGTCTTGTATTATGACCACTATATGGATAGTTCTGATTAGATGGGCATTGTAGAAAATTTTAAGGAATAACAGCCTCGAAATATCTATTGGTTAGTATTTTCTCCCCAACTTGTTGTGCCTCATTTTTGTTCGCGTTAACTGCATAGCCGAAAACTGTGTTTTTCTTTATTCATTTTGTATACACTAAGTCATCTGGCATTATACATCAATACGTGTATAATCCTCACAATATGGAGAAAATTTTATAAAACCTCATCTCTGGGTTAAGGAATCTAGAACGCCGGTAACCACCAACTTAATTCATATTATCTTATACATAGATATATGGTAATGATCAAATCCGTAAGTATGTATTGAAACCTCAATATACGTAAGTATGGTTTGAGTCTTTTTTTTTTCGAATTTTCAATGCTTTTATGTGACCCTATATATGTATATAGTTTATAAACAAGAAATTATCATTTTGCAATTCTTGTACGTCTTTTTCATAATTTCAAAAAACTAATAGTTTTAGCCCCATTTTTATGGGGTGAGAACAATTGATTTCTAAAATTATTTAAAAATATGTACAAAAATAAAAATGATAAATTTTTTTATATAGAAACATTACATGTTTTCATCAAAAAATTATGTGTGGGCTTATATATAAAAAATAAAAATGAATAATAATAATAAAGGCTTCAACAATACGTATATATTAAGGTTTTAAGGCATACGTGCATATTGGATCATTACCCTACGTATATATTAAGGCTTTAAGGCATACGTGCATATTGGATCATTGCCATTGATTATATTTGCATGCGTAGGCGGAAAAAAAAGGTAAACTTTTGCCACAGCAGTTCTCCTTACTTTGGCTGACGAAACATGCCTTGAGCTGCACGTGACACAGACATGGGCTCATGTTGTGCACGGAGAGAGTTGTGTTTGGGCATTCTTAAGGCCGACCACGAAAAGAATTGGAGAGATTAATCAGGTCTGGTCCGTGATCAAGACTATTGACTGATCCACCTCGACACTGCGGCCATGAAACCC